>BGPT01001667.1:0-87709 GCA_003297045.1 Symbiodinium sp. clade C Y103 | reverse complement strand
TATGTATGTATGCATGCATGCATGTATGTATGTATGTATGTATGCATGCATGCATGCATGTATGTATGTATGTATGTATGCATGCATGCATGCATGTATGTATGTATGTATGTATGCATGCATGCATGTATGTATGTATGTATGCATGCATGCATGTATGTATGTATGTATGTATGCATGCATGCATGTATGTATGTATGTATGCATGCATGTATGTATGTATGTATGTATGTATGTATGCATGCATGTATGTATGTATGTATGCATGCATGCATGTATGTATGTATGTATGTATGCATGCATGCATGCATGTATGTATGTATGTATGCATGCATGTATGTATGTATGTATGTATGTATGCATGCATGTATGTATGTATGTATGTATGTATGCATGCATGTATGTATGTATGTATGTATGCATGCATGCATGTATGTATGTATGTATGCATGCATGTATGTATGTATGTATTTAAAACCATGTAGATCTGAATCACCAACAATGTGACATGGGTTCGTCTGGACGCTGGGGATTTCACCAACGAACAATGGGAAAGCCAACCATTTTTTTGTGATATAGTGAGATATCAATCCAGAAATCCCCAATGATGTGACAATTTAGGCTTGGTAACCACAGAACAACACCTGATTTCAGGTTTTCTTTCGAATGGCTGATGTAAAAATGGGGGCAGAACTCCATGCTCAACGCAAAAAAACAACAAGAATCAATGTGCTTCAAATTTCGGGGGCTCCAGCAGATCTTGACCGGTACACATTGCGACGACGCCGAGAACAATCGTTCTAATCATAGATAATTTTTCTATCCAAATTTTGGTCTTGAAACATCTTAGGTGGGAAGGTTGATATTACATGCGGGTAACATCCGTGCTTCCCGCAGAGATTCAATGTCTCAGGTGGGTGTGGGTCCAAATGTTCCCGCCATGTTGGTCTGTTGGTCATTATCGAGAGTGACCCATCCTATTTTGACAGACAGCACCACCGCATATTTTGATGGCAAACCCTTGATTTTTTCGTCGGCCACCATCTGATTTTGGTAAGACTGACGTGTTTTTGCTTGCTAACCACCAACCTTTGCTGATTTGAAGAACCTCTCAATCTACCAGTTTTGCTGCTTTCTCTGTTAATCAACATTTTTGCTGCATTTTTGCATGGTCACCCATTTTGCAGGCGCAGACAGCGGAGGAGCGGCGCTGGGCGCAAGTGAGTCTCCAACAGAGGCGCGGCCCTTGTCGGTGGTGGCCAGGTAGAGGTGGAAGTTTTTGACCAAACCAGATTATAATTGGATTATATATATACATACATATATATATATAATATATATATATATATGAATATTTTGGGTTATGGGACTCCAATGGGATTACAATGATACATATGGGATATGATGAAATATGATGAAATAATGGTTTGGTCACATAATCGAGACAATGGGATTATTTTTTTATAGTGGGATTATAATGGAATATCTATGGGTTATGGAATTGAGGATTGGAATGGGCATTTCCTGGGATTATATGATAGTTATATGGAGGTTTCCATAAATGGTGGTACCCCAATAGCTGGAGGGTTTATTTCATGGAAAATCTGAACATAAAATCGATGGTTTATAATGGTACCCCCATGACTTAGGAAACCTCCATATACTGTACTTATCTTAGGGATGATAGTATGATAATCAGGATAGTTGTGGTTTATTATCACTATAGTCCCATCATATGGTAAAACCCAACAATATACCATCCGAAATCTTGCCATATATAAATGGGTGGTGCAAACCATCCAAAATTGGAGGTTTATTATGGGGTTTACCACATCATGAGATTGGAATGATCAAATAACCTATTGGGGGTTGCCATATTTCAGGAGTTTATTCAAACTGATGCTTTCCTGAAACATTATAATCCAGCTACTGAAGAGAAGACAATTAGTTAGACAGATAGAACTCTTATTGCTATCAAATGGTTGAGCAGAAAAAATGTTAAGGATGTTACCAGCCCAAATTGGTGGTGTTAACCAGCAAAGAAGTGGGACTTGACCAGCAGAAATGCCAGTGTTTAACGGCGAACAATTGGTATGTGAGCAGCACTTTTCTTCTGTTTCCCAGCAAAAGTTGGATTTTGCAAGCTAAACCATTGCTGATTTTTCGCCGAAAAACAATATGTTAAAACGACGTCAGAGAAGTAACAACAATGGTGATACCATGAATCCGTGAATAGTGGTTATTGTTGAATGCTGATCAACAACTACTTGCAGTATCAACAGGCCAACCTGCTGAGCAATAACCAACCCAAATCAGTTGGATGACTTGAAGAGGCCAGGAGTCAATGGTCTTGTATCTAATTCACCCAAGAAGTCAATGGCAAATCCCCCATTTCTAGATGATTTTCACATTAAACCTCTATTTTTCTAGGATTTCCCGGGCATCTTTGTTTACAGCCACCGGCACGCCCAGGCAGATGACTGCCTGGAGTTCCAAGGCGGTTGGGACCTTCTACACCCCTGCGAGTCGATGGCACTACCAGTTGAGGTCGGGCTTGAAATATTGGGGCCCAGGTTGGGGCCTGGTTGGGGGATGATTCTATTCTACCTTGATGATTCTACATTTAGCTGAAACCCTCCGGTACTCAAACATAACTAACTGAAAAAATCCTCGAACTAAATGAAGGTTTTCATGGGGAAAGTCATCTGTAAATGGTGGATTTTCCATTGCCATGGTTGATTATCTTTTTTTTTGGGGGGGTGTAGGGGGTTTGCATCCTGGGAAAAGTGGAGTAACCTCCAAACAAGTCTCAAGCCTTACTGAGCTCCGCCCTGGTCAGATTTCGATTCGATGATTTCGAAGGACCGGAACCATACCTCGGAACTCCGGGCCATTGGGTTTTTGGCAGCTGTCAGTTGGGTCTCAGAGCATGGAATTTACTCCCAACTTCTCGCTTTTTTATTGGAAGATCATGATCAACCATGGTATGGAACAGGATTGCCGATTTTGAGACAGCCCCGAAGTGAGGCAATTGACTTCTTGAGTCTGGGGTCAATCAAACCTGTGGTCTTTCAGCACGTCTTGCTTGCGGATGGTGTCCAGTGTCCATGGTGTTAGGACCTCCTATAGAAGCCGAAAGGCGCGAAACGAATCTGGTTTTCCAGAAGGCGCAAATTCGATTGGATGCGTATAGCCTCACTTGTCCCGGCATGAAACCCTATTGAAAAGATGTTTTGAGGATACTGGAGATTATACACGCATTATCAGAACGTGGGAAGCCTGACAAAAGTCACTGGTCACTGACAAGAGTCACTGGTCAGTCGGTGTCTCTCAGACAAAACTGGCAAGACCCTCATAAACAATTCATTAAGATCCAGTTCTGATGTTGAAAAGATCCATACTACTAATCAAGGCCCCAAACACATCAGAAATCCAGTGAATTCACGAGTATCAATCAGTATCATTCTTGTCAACCCCAACTACTCAACGAAACATGATTCCATGATATTTCTCCGTAAAAATCCACTTGGTTCACTTCATCACTGAACTTCCCAAGCCTGGTCCAGGCTTGGTCCTTGACTCCGCTCGCGCCAAGGCAGCGAGCTCGGAGGATCCCATGTGGACGGTCTCATTGGTGCAGGAAGCGGGGAAAGCCTGGCTGGAACTGCGGATGAACGAGGCGGGGATGGATGGCCTGGTGGATCCACCGTCTCCACTTTCCAGAAATAGATGGGATTCCAACCATCAAGATATGGGTGGAGCATGACTTGGCTTTACTAAGCTTATATGTTTTTTTTGGTATCCCAACACAATGAGCATATAAATCCCTATGGATTGATGAGCATCTTGGGGGAACATGAATATATAACAGTAATCCAACTTTTAACCACAGCACCCAGGGGGAAACAATCAACATTATCCAACCACAATGGGGATGCAACGGAATTTGTACTGGGTGTGTCTGAAAATGGATTTGTATGCCCCGATATGTGTATAATATATATACATATAAAACACATTGTATATGTTTGTACATGGCAGCTTTAGTGGGAAAAATGATGACAAACCAGTGTATGGAAACCAGACAAACCCAGCATGGTTGTAGTTGATGTCAGCCAATCCATTCGTTTGGATAATTCCACCAAAAAATGTTGACAATGCTGAACCCAAACAGCTGCGAGACATATATCAATGTCTTTTGAAATGTTTTCTTCCCCAGTGTTTTTGGCATTTTTCCAATGACACAAAAGCCATGATGATTGGGGGGAAGCACCACCCGGAAAGTCTTTGGTTTCAGGCGAAATAGAACCCGAAACGATGGTGGTTTTGGTCCTCGCAGGTCTTTCTGTTGAGCCATCGAAGCAGACTTTGCAATGCAAAAACTCACTGCTTCAGCGTCTTGGACTTCTGCGGGAGATCCCTGGGATGAATTCTACCCATCCATTGTTGGTAGTTGTTTATTCATGGTTGTTTGGTTGGTGGTTTAATAACTCTTATTTTCAAAACTACCTGGGATACTGATTCGGAATTGAATATATGGACATTTCAACCAACACTCAGATTAGATCCGATCATCTGGGTGCATATCAGGGAATTGATACAATATCCGGGGTAAGGAAAAATGTGAAGGTGCATGTGACATGAATTCAGTTCTAGTGGCTTTGGGTTTGGGTGGATGGTAATTTTTTGTTTTTTGAGGTGCTTTGATTTGATTCTTTGACATTTTTGCAGTCCCTTTGCTGGCGGCGACACTCTATTGGCCTATGGCGCTCATCTGAAAATGGTTACGAACCAGTTGTGTAACAAATCAATCACCGCGCTGCTTTGTCTCTACATGGAAATGTACGTAAGGGACAATTTCTGCAATCTCAATGGCGTACACACACACACACACTGTATAATCATGTATAATATATATATGAACATATATCCATACATCTACAATATATATATATATACACACATAAAGCTATAGATATCTTCGCATATTGATCGCAAACCAGTTGCAAACAGGAAACTCAGCCACGGTCCAACGGTCGATCTCCGGACCCAGATCGCCTGTGCCGCGACTTCCGGCGCAATGCACAAGCTGTACAGCAGCTGATCGATCGCATGGAGGGCTTGGAAGGTGCAGCCAGTTGGCTGTGGCAGACACACAGCAATGTTTGAGGGTTTATGGGGGTTTCCATAAATGGGGGTACCCCAAAATGGATGGTTTAAAGTGGAGAATCCGATTGAAATGGATGATTTAGGGGTACCCCGGGACCCCCATTTAAGGAAACCTCCTTACAGTTCCTGAAGATAAACACGTGTAGAATTAAGTGTGGTTCGAAATGGTCTTTTGGAACAGACCAGGGGGAATTCACCAACAATCATTTCTAAGCTTTTCAGAAAAGATTTCGTTGCGTTCCCTACAAATTCCACTTGGTCCACTTGGTTCCTGCGGTCGCAGGCGATGGAGTGAGGCTCTACTACCCTGGCATCTTTGATCCAGCATCTGATGTCCAAGAGTACTACGATCAGAGGGCCAAGCAGCCAGTGGATGAAAGTGGGCTGGTTGCATTGCAGGGGGTTTTAAACGCCCTGGATGTTGCGAATGACCAAAAACATGTCACGATTGACATGGGTATGGCGAAATAGATCATGCACCTCCGGAAAAGGAATGGTTTTTATGAAGTAAAATATCAACAATGCCCAATCCCCAGGTACTGGAATAGTTTTTGAGACTAAAAACATCTAGAGACCAACAAATTGACAATTCTTTCTTGGTCCATTGATACTGCAGGTGCGAAGAAGGAGACTGCCCGCATTCGGAGCTTCAACAACTGCGTGAAGACCATGATGCTCGAGAGTCTCGCGGCCTTGATTTTGGATTCCTCTTACGACCAATCAATTGGCTGATTTGGGGGTTCCCCATTTCAGGAACCCTCGATGTTTTTCTCACTTTTTTGGCAAGTATGGACCATATACTGTAGTTGTTCCACCATTTTTATACAAGGGTTGTTCACACGACATGAATTGGCGATTATACTCCCCACTTTTCGGGGAACCTGGAACAGCAACCTGATGGCTTGAAATCATGGCGATTGTCGCCAGAGCACCTCAGCTCTAGGCCTTACCAAACTGAATGAAACTTATTCCAAAACTGGTTAGCAGCCTGATATCTTGTACCTAAGATCATTTGCTGCCGTTAAAGCGAAACCTTGAGCAAATCATCAAATCAATATATCTTGGACTTGGATTGATTTGATTCTGTGGAAGGTAAAACCTTCTTACACCAGTACCGAGGAGTGTAACAAAATTTCATTTGTGAAAAGACGACTGGCCTGGCCTCCTGCATCAGAATGACCTTTCTTTTCTCGAAAGGTATATAGCATCAAGCTACCTGAGTTCTCCCCTTGCTTTAGGAAGTGTTGGGCTGGGTCCGGTACAATTGCAGAAGTTTGGGATTCGTTTCCCACTTGCCTACTTCTTTAAGGAAAGGCTACATTCGTTTTGGGGGCAGTACGCCTTCTGAACATTTTCCAAGTCATAGAGGGAATGCCGCGTCTTCCACAGCAACGCGCAGTGCTTGAAGGGAGCACTTCGTTTTTTTGATCTTTCCAGACGCAGTGCATTTCTTGCATATGCTGCACGAGTATTGTTTGAATAGGGGTTGTCCTTAAGAACACCGCATTCTGTGAAAGAATGCTGCAAGACAACGGCTTGTTTGAAGATCACTGCTTGTCTAAAGAAATTCATGTAATGAAAAGGTGCAAATTTTG
Source organism: Symbiodinium sp. clade C Y103 (assembly GCA_003297045.1). Taxonomy (NCBI): domain Eukaryota; class Dinophyceae; order Suessiales; family Symbiodiniaceae; genus Cladocopium; species Cladocopium sp. clade C. Next base: position 80,945 of record BGPT01001667.1, on the reverse strand, counting down.
ATCTCTATCTTTGGAAGGTTTTTGGTAGTTCGGAGCAAAAATGCGTTTGTTGGAAAAGTCTCTAGTGCAATATTTGATATTTCACTGAACCATTTTTCCGAAGAAACCTGCACGTCCGTCACTTGATTAAACAGGTGCTACTAGCTACACTTTCAGAAGAAACACTTCACAAGCCGATACTGCAAGTTCCAGAAGCACGCTGTAATGTCTTTGACGATCATTCTTGTTCAGTGCTTTTCTCAGGTTTCTTTTGGCGAACGCAAGTTCTGAATGATTTTGGTTCTTGAGAAAAAGGCGACCCCACCTTGAAGTGAAATTACAATTCTAATTCTTCACAAGAAACTAACACTTACAGGTTGTAAACGTTCGAAAGGTAACTTGATTATCTCGCACAAATATCTTTTGCATCCTTTCGTTCAAAATAATGAGGCGCTGTCTTCACTGAAGGCTTGATTTTTCCCTGGATGTTGCAATTGTTTTTTTTGCGGAAAACATGATATCAGCAAGACTTTGACAAGGTTGCGTCCGTATTAGTGACGCTGGGCATTTCGCACAGCGGCATCAAGAAGATGCGACATGATTCAAGATGTTTCTTGCACAAGGTGTTTCCAGTGGGCCAAGCTTCAGACAAATCAACCCGTCTACAGTATTCAACTTTTTTTCTTCAGTCCGCAAAGACCTCTGCCATCTTGCTCCACAAATCGTGTTGGAAACCACTTGAAGAGTTAAGAGCGTAGCATCAAGAGCACGTTGGAAGTTACTTAAAGAAGCTAAGAACGTAGCATCAAGAGTGTGTTGAAACTTACTTGAAGAAGTTAAGAACGTAGAGTTACTTGAAAAGTTAAGAGCGTAGCATCAAGCAACATCAATCAACAGAAGACATCACCACCATAGCTTCCGTTTCTTCCGCACGTCAACATGAACATTACTGCCCCACCCCACCCAAACCAACCCCCCCATGACGTCACATACCGATGCCTCCACTTTTGAGGGCATCTTCAGCCAACCTCCGGGAATTATGACCTCCACTCAGCCGAATCTTGAGGCTTTATGGATGGCATGAAGGGTGAGCTGAAGATCCTGGATTTGGGCTGTGGACGTGGCCAAGACATCCACAAGCCTCTTGACATGCCATAGGCGACCCTGCAGGAGTCGTGGGTTGATAGTCCTGGTTGCAGCAAGTCTTTGATTCCTGGGGGTTATACAGTTTGTATCAAATTGTAATTGGAGTTGTAACCCATGGGTATGAGCCCCACAGTATATCACTGGGATGAACATGCAACTAAGACCTTTTTTGCACGCTGACAAACGACGGATTTTTTCCCCTTGCAGTGCGACGTTTTGTGCCTTTTCCAATGGTTCACTGACATTGGAACCATGGAAAACCTGAGTTTCCTACTGAAATCGAACTTTGGACATCGCCTGGACATTCCCAGGTTGTACCCCGCAAATCCGACCTGGCATTGGACCCGCCCTGAAACCCATTTGTAGACGATTTTCCCATTCAAAACGCCACTTAAGCTCCTTTTCAAAGCCAGCCAGGTTTCATTTTTGGCCATTGCACTTGTCACAAAAGTGTGTTTCACCCTTCCCAATCCTCCAGCCCAAACGGCCCCGCCGTGGCCAAAGGTACTCCCGGGAGCATCGCCAGTGCTGCGTCCAGCTGGTGGTGGGAATCGACTTCGCCAGCGCGGCGATTGAGGAGGCGAAGCGACGCTACAGCGCCTTGGTGTTGCCGAGGGCCGTGGCCAAGATGGGGAGATGACCTAACAACTGGGGGATTTCAGTGACAAACACTGAGGGTTTTACCAACAAAAATGGGAATGTCACCAGCACAACTAGGGATTTACTGATTTAAGGGGATTTCAACAATTATGCAGGCTTAAATTGGAAAACAAAGAATGATGTACATAGCAAGAAGTAGACCATTCAATTTAAGCCAATCTTGACCCGTACTCATATTGACATGATGGTAGAACCATCCTGGAGTCGATAGAAAGTGAACATTGGACCAACCAGGATAGGACCATCATCCCGAAATGAGAATTTGGGACCTTCTCATTACTTCAGGGTGACTAAAGTGGAATCACTGCCATGGCATTTTTTTTTTTGCAAGTTGCTGGAATTGGATCATGGGAACACAACCGCTTCTCTGTGGACGCGATTGTATCTTCAGTATTCTCGGTGAAATCCAAATGGTCTTTTTGGTTGATGCATGTGCGATTTGTAGACCAAAAGAAAGTTGTTTGCCACTTTGCAGGCCAAAAGCTTTGCTGATTCACCTGCCATGGAATCCGGCCAATTGACCCGAAAAGTGGTTGCTGAAATCTCTGCCCAGATATCTTGTACCAGAAGGCCCAGAACGCGGGGCGCCCCGAATTCTTGGCCACTTTCCAGTGGAACGACCTGCGTCGACCGGAGACGTTGCAAGCGGTGAAGGAAGCCTATCCTGATGGGCCCCTGGGCGAGGATGAGAAATCAGGGGGATTTTGAAGCGAATTTTTTGGGTTGAAAGACTCAAAGACTAAGAAATACGTGACCAGCTAAAACGGTGAGAGTAAAAGGTGGAATGCATTTTTTGGAGGGAGGAGGGGATAAAAGCAAGAATAAGAACCATAGTTTTCCTAGCAGAAAAACAAACATCCGAGTGTGGACATGACTAATATAGCCATGGCATGGGAAGGTTTCTTAGAGAACTGGGGCCCCGCAGTTGATGAACGCGTTGCAATCTCTGGTTTTGACGTTCCCAAATCTTACGAGACACCCAGAAGTATGTCGCTGGTCTAAAGAGAATGGAGGATGATTTAACCTCGAAGTTTAAGAAGTCTTGGCAACTTAAACCAAGAAACAAATTTCAGCTACACCAGCTTGTAGTATGTTTTCCATTTTGGTCAGCGATCAGCCCATGACCCCGAAGCAGATTCAGGTTTGTTAAGAATCATGGGTTTCCCAATTTACATACCCATGTTGACCCTCCAAACAAGTCAACAAATGCCCAAATAAAACATTCTGGACACTTTGTGGGATATTACACTTCTACATAGACTACTGACCATTTGCTGATTTGCATGCATCCCCAAGTACCCCCAACACCAGACAGTGTCCGTCCACGACTGGACCTGGTGAATGCCGTCAGATTCTGAGGTTTGACGTCATTGTCTGTCACTTGACTTAAAATCCGGCTGGGCATTTTCGTCTCGGTTTGTTGCAAACGCTTCACACAACTCAGGTTCTATCTTCTGAGTCTTCGCCTAAAGTCAACCATCAATCTTAGATTTCTCCTTATTCCATGGCCCTCCGGAATTCCCACAATTTCCCGCAAACTACGACCACAGCTTCTGGCTGAAACCAGGTCAGTTGGCTTTGCACTACATTCTCAGTTCGGAAGAGGCGATGGGGCAACGCATCTTCTCCACTAAACCCCCTGAGATCCACATGGCTCTGTCCATAGGGGGTATCCCCAAAAGTGGTAGCCAACCATAGGATTTTGGGTCCCCTATTTTGAGGGAAATCCTCAACTTAAATGCTTGTTTCATTGTGGTGGTGACGATGCCCTACATAACACGGTTAGAACTGGGGAAACCACCAGTAGTTTCGGGCAGCCGTGCAAGTGCCTGCATTTTTTCGATCCCTCCCAAGCCACGACGTGGGACTGGAATTCCAAACCAATCCTGGTTGTTGGGTTTCAATCTCTGGGGGGACTGGTGCATCACGGATGCAAGCAACCCAGATGATGATCCCGATGACTTCCATATGTACCATGCTCCTGCTCAAGAGTCGGATTATGCACCCTGGGGGATGGTCATCAATCCATGAATAGTTTCTTTCTTTTCTCCCCCAGTATGTATACCTGAATTTATGTGCGATAGGCCGCTGCGAGAGCATCTGGCTGCCTGTTGGAAAAAAAATACAAGGATTCCCATTGTAGATGACCATACCACATTCATCCCATCTAACTTGACCATAGACCTACCCTCCGGTAAACACGGCAATAGAACATCCACCAGGCGGCTAAGCGATTCCTGCAGATCTTGGTGCAGCTGCTTCGCCCTGGTGGACGCTTCCTTGCCACCGTGCCCCCTGCAGCCTCTACGGCGAAGTCCAAAGATGACTTCGTTGTGCTGCCAGAATTTTGCTCACATCTCCTATCTCCATCTATTTCCTCTAAGTGTCCAGGTTTTCTTCCAAAACCAACCAGTTTGTTTTTTTCTATTCTATATCCTAAGATTTTCTTCGGAAATCAACTAGTTTTTTTTGTTTCGTACTTGAACCATCTTTCCTGTAGCCCGTGGTGACCCAGGTACCGTCCTGCGAGGTCCTGGCGGACTTCTACGAGAACGCATCCTTCATGGCCAACAGGACGGCGCGGCCGCGAAGCACTGCCGCTGGACATCTTGCATTTTTTGGGGAACAAACCCAACATGTGGAGTACAGAGAGGTCAAATGTGTATGTAAGTATACATTTGTTATGTATATATATATATATACGTATGTAATATATACATATATACACACACACTGTATTTAAGAATGTTTGTAGAATATCACAATAGAATTTAATATCACCACTTGTAATAGATTCTATCGGAATCGAGTACTGAGCCGCCTTTGATGGGTGTGTACTTATTGCAGAGTATGATGACGAATCATGATGAATCAGTGGATTTGAAATACACCAGTCTTGGACAACGAATATCTGGGATTCACCTGGCTGCGTTTTTTTTTTTCAATTTGGGCTTTTTCAGAGGGCTTTGTAAGAGCAGGCCCACAGAAATGAGTGGAAGGAGAACTAAAGAAAGGACAATTTCCTTAATGGACCAGCATTTCAGGACGGGGCATGATTAGTATTAAACCATTTACATTGGGAACTGAACAATGGTAATGAGCTGTGCCATCCTCAGTACCTGCGAACGGACGCTGAAGCAAAAGTTCTTTGAGGCAGGTTTCACCGGCGGGGGGGGGGGTCCTGCAACATTTCCCTTGCCCTCCGGTAATCAAACATGGCTGGCTGGGAAATCCCCGAACTGAATGGGAGGTTTGTAGCTGAGAAATTCATCGACGGAGGATTGTCCACTGCCATGTTTGATTACCAAAGGGTAAACCTATTCCAATCCATTCGTCATGCATCTCTATCCCAGTTTTATTTATTTCTTTTTTACCCAACTTTTTGGCTGCTAGCTACATCCACATTTCTGGTGAATACATTCTCAATTTTTGGCGATTGTTTCCCAATTTTTGCAACGGAAATCCCTCTATGTTTTGACCGGTATATCCATACCTTTGGCCGGTTAAACCCATTTTTTTTGACTGGCCACATCCATTTTTTTGTTGTGGTTCAATCCATTTCTTTGTGGTTAACAAGTTAACTCCATATTTTTTTGTGATTAACGCAATTTTTTTTGGTGGTGTAATCCATTTTGTTTGGTGGTTAAATTCATGTTTTTGGCGGTTTTCCCTGTAACACTTCCATGGACGCAGGTGAAGTTTCAGGGATTGCCCTGGCAGCAGCTTCAAGCTGCAGGGGTCACGCTGGAGCTGGATGAGGCGCCATGATGGCATGGGAAAAACATATTAGGGAAACTGGTAAGTTTCATCGTACAAATATGGAAACTTATGGAACATATGCGGAAATGAGAGAACGCATGGTAAACATAGGGGAACATATCAACGGAATATAGGAAAATTGCAATTTTGATGAGAAACATGATGGATCAACCATCCATATCTTGGGGGTAGACTATTTTCAGACCCCTTTCCGACCATGTTTTTGTCCTTTTTATGTTTGATTTTTCCAAGGTGGATTGAACATTTGTTGTCTTACTCAAAGTCAAAGTTCTTGGAAGTTGGACTATGGACTAGCTCCATCAACAAATAATTTCCATAAGAAACATGGAAGCTAAGAAGCAATTAACAAGTAACTAGTAACAATCTCCTTGTTGATGAATCAATGGTCAATAAACACATAAACAAACCACTGATGATTGAAATCGTAAAAAATCCCCCTTTAGTAATTAGTTCGATGATTTTCCCAGCTATAACATCCATTTAGTTCGAGGATTCTCCAGCCACGTTTGATGACCCGGGAGTTAGCTCCACCCCGCGGCAGGTCTTCCTCAAAAGATGGGGCCTGCCTTACCACTTCAGCCTGGAAGGGGCCGTCTCAGGGGAGGCCACCGGCGGCTGCCACTGGGGATATGGAGGTTTCCTAAGTCATGGGGGTACCCCAAATAATCCAAGATTAGACCATATTAGTATTGAAACCTATGGTTTTGGGGATCCCCCATATAGTGGTAGTATCATGGTGGAATGGTGATGCAATAAGGTAAGATGGAGAATTTGCCAAGCAAAATGGAGATTTGAACATGATTTTTAGCAAGAAATATGGGACCTTAGGTGGATATTGTAGATTTTGATGGAGATAATTGATCATTTGATGGAATACAGCAGAAATGAGTTTTTTTGCAATCTCGTTTTGGGAATATCTTCCCAGATATTGGATATATCTAACCAAGTGTAATATGGGATGTAACCAACAAGAATGATGGTTTCAGTGGGGTATATACAAGTGGGATTATACCGGGAGACAGCCAAGAACAAAGGGGTATATATATATATGTATATATGTATGTATGGGAAATTCAATAGGATATGTATACTGTAAATGGGGGTATAATGGGGTATACCAAGCCTCCAATGAGCATGGACTCTGCCAAATAGTGAGTTTTAGAAAACTACTTTCCAAATGGCTGATTCTCAGGGTCTATGTTACTTGGAGGGATAGTAAAACCTACCCTCTGGTAAACCAACACAACTATGGAAAATCACAATTTTTAATGAGAAAATCCACTATCAATGGCCATTTTCAATAGCTATGTTTGTTTACCAGAGGGTGATCACAAACACCTTTCCAAGGGTATTCTCATTTTTTAATATGCGACATTTTTTGCAAATTTGGGAAAATGAAACCATCCCCAATGACGCACAAGAGAAATGGGTGGGATTACAACCATCCCCAACTGGTGGTTTCTTATGTTTTAATCTTGGGTTTAAACCGACATTAGTTGCAGGCTAACATGGATGCTGCACCGGTGTCCCCTTCTTGACCGATACCCAAACTGGTAGAGAACTACAACATACTATAACTACAACTATATAAAAGTATATTTGTATGTATATCTACACATGTATATATATGTATATATATTCTTTTTAATGTATACATACATACTGTATCTAATATGGAGTCATTTGCACAACACCCTGGAAGCTGCCAGGAGTTCATCTTGCCCTGGGAAGCTTTTGAGGAGATGGCGGGCTCCGTAGGTCTGAGGCCGGGAGAATCAACGCTGCCTGGCGCCTCATGGCGCTTCAAGCAGGTTTTCCCCAGTGGATAAACGTCGAATAGAATGGGGATATCATCAGTGCGTATACACATATACATTCATTATATATATATACACATGCATAGACATATGAATACATGTATATATGTGACAAATTCAAATATAACCATTAGGTATATATGCAGTATGCATGCATTTGTTGGAATACTTGGATTAAATCCTTCAGTATATTGAGGGATTTGAAGACAATACAAAACATAGCCGCACAGCTTCATTGTTTTGTACTAGCGAGACATGCACGACATCGCCCACCCCAACCCCAAACCCCCCACCCCCCAAACCTTGCCCCAAACATTTGTATATACATATACCTATATATATATATACATGCATGATAATATACATGACAATGTCTTTGTACATGTTGTAAGTTACTACTTGTGATTTTGTGATGGGTCATGCCGTATCATTGTCCATGATATGCGTGGGGGTATGAAGATCCATTTGCATACATTAATACATGACCTCCAGCTATTATGACTCGACACCATTCTCCGATCCCAGCAGCTGCCAGGGTCTTGGCGGATGCATCGTTCCCTGACCTTTTTGACCAACTGAAAGACAGGCATGGAATCCGGGCTTTGGAATGTACCGTGGGCAAATACTCGGAGTTTGATGACACTTTATTGGGTCCGCAAGCAAATCACAACAACATGATCGACCCCCGTTTTGGGCGAGCAACACCAATGGGGTTCTTGACGAAACACTGGCGCAGCTCGCAAGACCTTTGTTTTGGTGAAGAAGATGCGACCTGTCAACAGCAGTGCAACATTGATTGGGTTGGATGGAAACATTTGCAGGAAACCATAGTTTCATTTGGGAAAGGTAGATTCCATCATGTTTTAAGTTTGCAACTGCACAGATTGCTTCAGATCTTCCCTGCCTTTTCCCATCTGTGCAACTGCATGGGAGGTCAAAATTCTACCACAACACATTCTCGAAAGATGCTTGTCTGCTTGTGCATCAGACATGGAAGTGGACACATTGGTCTGCTGTTGTTCTTCAAGACCATCCGGGCTTTAGACTGGTTGAAACCATATATGTATGTATACATATATATGTATATATGCAGATGTATATGCATCCATATATATATATATATTTATATGTATACACATACACACACACACACATACAGTATTATGCACTTATGTATATCCATCGTGTGCCAAGATGATGTAGCTGAGGACTTCAAACCTCTGGACACTGAAGAAGAGACCCTCTTCAAGCTGTACCTCGGCACTGATGGGGTTGCTACATGTACATTCCCCCACCAACAGGACAATGACAATTAAGAGGGGCAACTGCTAAGACAAATGGGGCTACAATCCACTTTTTGTGTGTCCAGTGACACCCAAATTCAAGAGCCCCATACGGATGCCAGCCACCTCTGGAAGATTGGAAAGAATTTCCTGTCTGAGGTTTTAAGCGGCTGAATTTTCAGACAGGTTTGGACCCGCAGATCGACTTGCAATCTTTAGGATCGAGAACCACACAATTTGGGAGCCATAGCCAATTTTGACGAAGTTTTGATATTGAACTGCTGCTGACTCTCTTGAAAGGTTGGTCAGCCACAAATTCTTGCTGGTTAAACCACACCTTTGCTGGTTGATTCTCACTTTTGCTGGTTTCATGGCATCCCTTTTTCCGCGGCCCATTTGTGGCCGGCCTTCCATCAACGCCAAGGTACCAGGGCTTCGTGATGGAAAGGACCCGCGCCAGTGCCCAGCGCTTGCAGGCTTGGCAAAATGACCAATACCAACTCTAGAAACCCTGGTTTAGCATTGGATCTACCCTCCAGTAATCAAACATGGCAAGGATATATCCGCAAAAATGGAGGTCCTAATGGGACATTTGTCTATACATGGAGGATTTTCCAGTGCCATGTTTGATTACAGGTTACCAAAGGGCAGTCGTTTTATGGATCCAAAGGATGGTATTTCATATAATTTCGGGAGAAGGGATTATATAATGTGGTAAACCCATGGCTTGTCATTGGCTGTACCGCATGAGATATCCGACTTGTAGGGAGCTGATGATTTTGACCCATGCTGAAATGGGATAGCAATGGATCCAGCAACATTTTGGGTGGTTCAAAGATTTTTTGGGCATGTCTACACTGGGTTGAGACTAGTGGGAAAACAATCACTTGACGACATCCCTTGCCCAAACATCGGGGACCCAAATCCGCTAAAGTAGTCTAATGATGTCTATTTGACTGGGGGAAAAATAGTCGCCGTGGATACCCACCATCGCACTTGCTGCTCACGTGGTCACATAGACACATACAGGGATGTGGCTCAAATTATTTGGGTATTGAGGTCAGAGATATCAACCACCGCTACAGAATGGTTCAATACGAAGAACGACCAACCCGTTTAGGTCCCTTGGTACCCCAAGTTGGAACCATTTCCAAATAGGGTACCCCAAAATCAAAAGGCTACAGATTCACACGTTGCAAGCCATGAATTCCATGGCAGTGGGACGACAGAAATCCTCAACTGGTTGGATTGAGGCATCGTTTTCGAGGTCTTCCCCCCCCTCCCAGCGGTCAATAGGTGGTTTCAAGCAGCTTTGATTTTCAGTCCTATTTGGGAGGGTGGTCCCAACTGACATTTTCTTTCAGGGGCTTAAAGCCATCAGCCATTTTTAGTAAATCATCCAATTTTAGATGATAATTCCCTATCAAGAACTTCATTTCCGTGGGATTTCCCATTGCTACGACTGTCAGGTGCCGCCGCTGAGGAGCAGAGTTGAAGGAGAACAAAAAATCCGCGCGCCAATCTGGAGAATTTGTAGCGACCATGCACACTTGGAATTATCACCATATTGGGCACGCGCTTGAGAATCTGGATTTTGTTTGATCCTGGGTTGACAGAATCCCAGAATCCCAGAATGAGGGGAACATTGACTGGACACGAAGTTCGTGAGAAGCAGGGTCTCATTGTCCGGGGTACCATTCCATCGATTTTGTGTGCTGAAAGTCCAGGCACCCCCCGGAAAGAAGGCTACAAGAACCCTGAAGAAGTTTTTTACCTTTCGTGTCCTAGGCTGTGGGCAACCCATGTCCAAACCAGTGATACGAGGGACAATGCGGCTTTGGGAGTGCACCCTTTGGGAATGGAAAGTCTTCTCATATTTATTTGGTCTGACCTATTGTGTGACATACCTCTATCCTAGGACATCGGTCCAAAAAATCAATATGAAATCTCGGCATTGACCAACTGATTGAAGGTTACCAGACAGGGATCCTAGATGTTTGAAAAACCAGTTCATGTTTCATGTTTGGGACATTTCCTGTACTGATGCAGGGTATGGTTTCCAGGTTTTGAACTCTGCTGCGTGCTTCATGAGGTTTGACTTCTCCCGCAAAGCCAACTTCAAAATCAATTTTTGCGAATTGAAAGGCAGATCCAAAAATTTGTCCTTACCCTGCACCTGGCAATAGTGAAATTTCATCTTGCAAGTCGATGATTCTTTCTCTTCTTGATTGTTTTCCAGCCCAGGCAATCTTCATGTTTCTGGAGGGCACCCACCAAATTTGGGTGAACACCTAAAAAAGAGCAACAACAACTAGCCAACATCCCGATTTTTCTGGTGGAAAAAGCAACAAATTTTCCCGGCTCCCGCCCACCAGTGAGGTGGAGCCTGAAAAGCCAGCAGCTGGAGGTGCTGGAGAGGGAGGGTGGCTGAAGGTTGTGAGCCACAAATGGGTAATCTCAGGGGATAGATTGAACTCAGGATTTTTTCCATGCGATTTTTTCAGACATTTTTATTTTGGCTGCTTAGATGTATATCTATGTATCTCTAAGATATCTACCGTTTTCTCATCTTGGTGGGTTTTCAAAACCTAATTTTAGACCCTGCCGCAGGTGCCGCCGCTGAGCCTGAGATGGCCTGGTCGGGGCGGGGTGTGAGGCGCAGGGAATCTGCAGAGTTTGGAGGAAATGGAGGTATATCTATATTAATAATATATACTTATGTACAGGATGTACAGGATACATATATATATATATATACATAGATATGGAGGTTTCCTAAGATGGGGGATCCCCAAAACCATAGGTTTCAATACTAAAATGGTGGGATGATTTTGGGTACCACCATTCTAGGACACCACGATATGATGGAGATATAGGTACCAAATTTGGGTTTGTTTTTTCAATGGGAGGATGCACGAAATGGCATTTTTTTATGATGCAAATGATAAGAAACCCATGTGAGTTGTGGGTATTCCCCATTTTGGCCAGGAAAATAACACCAGCAGGTTGGGGTTTCAAGCAGCAAACCTAGGGATATGAGCAGGAAGCATTGAAGCAGCAAGAATGAGAAAGGGGATAACACCAGAAATACCGTTAGAAATTAAGATTTGACGCAGCCATGAGATGGGGATATGTATAAACTACACAACCAGCACGCTAGGGAATGAAGCACCTGGGCGACTGCGACTGGACGATCTTAGAATGAAGTTACACGGCTTGTTTTCCAAGAGGTATAGCAACTCCCAAAAAGATAAACAGCTTCCATTCATCACTAGTTTAGTATAGTCTAGTGGGTTTTTAAATATTACTTTCTAAGTTTTTTTGGGCCTATTTTTCCAATGAGGGGATGGTCATTTCCCAAAAATGGCCACATTTCCCAGGCGGGATGGCCCTCCGCGGCCGCTCCGTGCACCGGGCCAGGGTCTCAGGCAGTTGAATTCCACTGGATAGTCTTAGATATTGGTCGTTGACATCCCCAATATGGTACCATATATACATATATATATATATGTATATATATATATACACTATATGCATTTGCTGGTGGAACCCAGGTGTTTTTTGCTAGACCACGCATTTAGTATCTTTTGACCCAAACTTAAGTGATGAATCCTACCATGGAAGCGATTTCTTTGCATTTACACTCAGCTGAAAGAGCATTGAACTGCAAACACATTCTGATTTTCTAGCCGTCAATGGTGGCTTGACTTCTATAGTACCATGTCACAGCCAAACACAATGATGGTTGATCATGCATCAACCCCAGCAATGATGTGAGGTTTGCGATTCCTCAATTGAAAAACTGTGGAGTGAAACCTTGAGAGCGTCAGAGTACTGCACAGCACAGTGTAGAAACTACAGGTATGGCCGAAAAATAGGGCACCACTGGAACCATACAAGTGGTCATTTTTCAGGATGAAACTTAGAATCTTCCAAACAATTCCATTTTTTCTTATAACCTTAATTTTGGACTGATGTCTTCATCTTAAGATCACTTTTTAGCCCAAACCTCCTGGGGATCGAAGTTGTTGGCTCGAGAGCTTATCCAATTAGCTCAGAGAGTGCTAGGGCAGTGGGCGGAGCGAATGGAAAAGACACGCCAGTTTTGGAATGTCAGGTGACGCATGGTCATGTTAATCATGTCACCATCAAATTCACCTCTTCTTGGGGTAAAAAAAAACTTTTTGACCCGGGAAAATTCAGAGCCAAGCTGCCGCGCGACCTCGATTTCGGCCGACCAGTTGTAGACTCAAGGACAGAGACTCTCCTGATTCTCACAAGAAAAGGTTCTTGAGATTTGTGCGTCTCTAGCTGCCTACCTATCTACTTCTCTAAACCATTCTACCTCCAATCTTGTCTAATCTTTTCGATCTGCATAGGCTATGATCCAGCAACTCAGATGTTTTTCTCCCCTTTTTACCCATAGAGACTCAAACAGAAAACTGAAGGGACTGATCTATAGATCCCAGCTCCAGGAAGGATGAGCGCACAAGGACTTCCCGCTCACATTTTGGCGCTGTTCACGCCCAGGTCCGAAAGGGGGGCTGCCGATTCACTTGTTGGATGATGCCCCATTTTGTTGAGGTACCCTCAAAAAAACAGTTCGGGAGGTCTCAATCTTTCATCCAAATAGACATCTTGAACTGCAATCTGTGCTCTTTAAAAAGGTAGACACTCTGAAGACTTGCAGAGAATTTCCGGAAACAAGATGGTTAGGGCTCCTGTGAAATTGGATGGTGTTCCAAAAGTTGCCAGACCATCTGCAGTTTCGATCCGTTCCAATTGATCCCACCGCATCCCATAGTGGTTTGTCTCAAAACGCGGAACTTCGCACACGTTTTGGCCATTGAACATTTGGGAGAAACTCAGAATTCTAAGCCATTCCAAACCATTCCAAGTTACCTCAGTTGGTAATAACTTGGTAAACCCAATAACAAACCTACCATTTGGGGATGGGTTTTATCACCCATCTATGCTAAATAATTATGAGGGATGGTTTAGGGCTTTGGGGTTACCACATTATTAGCCACTATTAATCATTATTAACCATTATTAACCATTATTAACCATCATTAACCATTATTAGCTGGTAATATATACGTATTTTTTCCCAACATTTTACAGACAAAGTGATCCATGTAAATCGCCGAATCTCCTCGAGGCCGCCACCCCAGCATTTGCCTCCGTGCGTCCTGAAGCCATCGGTGAAGTTATCTGGCTGTGCCGAGTAGCTTGGTAGAGAAGCCCTGGGGAGGATTGGGAATTGTCAGGAAGAACATCTGGTGATTTACGGTATACCCAATCAACTATTGGGATAGAAGTTGGAATTTAATCAAAAACAAAATTGGGATTACTCATCAACAACAACTACTGGGAATTTCACCATAATGTTAGTAAAGCAATCATGGTAAATCTGGGAATTATATAATGGTGTAAGAGAAAATCTGAGCTAGTGCATTGGATGTAGAAAATCTGGGAATTTCACCACAATGTGAGTAAAGCAATGGTAAGCCATAAATGGGTGGTACGCACCATCAAGATTTGGGGTGGTTGATTATTGCTTTACTAACATCAATGGGGATATTTCATAGGGAATATTTCATGGACAAAAACGCAAACAAAATTGGAATACCCTGCGGTAGTTTGGGACATAGCTATGGTATGGCCCATTTAGCTCATCATTTTCATATATCTATATACCTAGTTAGGATGTTGATTTTTGAACGCAATCTGTTAAGTTCCCAAGTCAACGGAAGATCAATTGATGGAACATTCATGGTAAACATGATGGACAGATGCTCATGTTTTTGATGCTCAGTGGTATACATGATGCGGATCATGCTTACATACGAAAAATGATGTACCACAGTATGTAACCGGTGGATATATATATATATATGTACACGCTGGTTATATTGTCATGATATTTCTTTTTATTTTCTGAATGGGAATAACCTGGTATGATGATTGGTTAGTAACCAGTGGATCTTGGGGCTTGGGGTTGGATGGGAGAGCTGGCGGAGGGTTGAGGGAGATAGAGGCCACGATCCAGGTGATTTTGTTGGTTATGAGGGTCTGGATGTTGAACATTTGGGACCTTTCTTTTGGCGGACTAGTTTCAACAGTTTCAACTTCAAACTGGGAGCTCTGAAAATCATTCCTGTGATGGTGGTCCAAGACTCGCCATCTTCACAGATGGTTCCAACGGTGGCAACATTGTTTGATGGCATGTATATATGCCTGTCTTAGATTGCGGACTGAGCCGACAATTCTGGGTACTTGGATTTAGATTTTAGATCTTGCCAATTTTAATATGGGCAATGCCAATGCTACTTCATTCTTGATTGTTCATTTCCTGATTTTTGGAAAAGCTCTCCAACTTTTTGTCAGTGAAGTTTTAGCTCCATTTCCCCTTGCCACTGCCACTTTGTACAACCTTCTTTGCAACCTCACGTTTGTTCTGATGATGAAGGGAGATCATGCCAAACACAGCCCCAGCAGTTTAGGTTGAGATTCAAATAGCGCTCTTCAAACAAATGATATCGTACTCTTGATTAGATTTTCCCTCCCATGTTTGTTGGTTGATTTCCCCAGTGTTTGTTGCTTGAT
Source organism: Symbiodinium sp. clade C Y103 (assembly GCA_003297045.1). Taxonomy (NCBI): domain Eukaryota; class Dinophyceae; order Suessiales; family Symbiodiniaceae; genus Cladocopium; species Cladocopium sp. clade C. The sequence goes on along the minus strand of BGPT01001667.1, from coordinate 65,671 downwards.
GTTGGTTGCCCCAAACCCAGTGTTTATCGTCATTTTCCACATCAAACTGGCAATGAATTGGCGGTAATTAAATCCAATGTTTCTGGACCAAGCTGCATGATGTTTGCTTTATCCCATTGCATAAGAACATATCACCATAGTCAAATGGATTGGTTTCATTACATTCATGTACCCCGGTTCTTGTTCATTACATACACTGTTTGTGGACAAAGCCAAACCTCCATGACCCTAGATGGCCCACATGGAAGAGCACCGAGGTATGTGGAGTTCTTCTCTTCTGTGCCTCGCTTGGGTTGACGCCCAACGGTAGACCACACCCTATTTCAAAATTTGCAGATTTTGTCAACCTGTAGGTTTTGATCCAGCCAAGAATCCATAATCCGGCCTGATTCATCTTCAAAGAGTTGTGGTTGTTGGTGGTTTATACTGATCCATAGGACCCAATCACTGTTGAGGGCTCGGTAGGCTCCAGCCATAGGCTCCGCCCAGGATCCACCTCCGCCCAAAGAGCCGTGGGAGTCTCCCTTGGAGCGAAAGGCGCGTCGGCACCGCGAAAAGGCGCGGGCCCGGGGGCAGGTTGGGTCGGGGGGGCAAGGGTAATTTTATGGGTAGGACATACAAACCAAGAAAACACGATGAACCCAAACAAAATATGAGTGAACATGGGAATACTTGATATGTTTGACCAATGGACATGGGCATATTTTATATCCACCAGCGATGGATCGAGCCATGGAATACCCCAAATTCGGACACTGTCAAATGATCAGACAACCTGCCGGTCTGGACATGTATATATCTAGGATATCGATCCATACCCAAGTATGCAGACGTGCAGACGTTTGGAAACAGAGCTTCTCATCGACTTTTCACTACTTGTTTCACCTGGGATGCAGATTCTGTACATGAACAACTCTTGAATTACGATAGATGCTACTGAAGCGGCAGATAGGAATCACAGCAAGGAAGACGTCCTGCAAACACTGCCATTCAATCCCATGAAATCCCACTAAGTCCCATGAAATCCCATTATCATTATCATTAAATGCCTATTCTTACTGGTGCTTAGTAGGGAATGGGGGAATGACCTACAACAACCATTCATAATCATCCCATTCCCCCATTCCCTACTAAGCACCAGTAAGTATTTTTTCATGGCTCAATCATCCCTGTAATCCCAACATATCTCCCAGACATCTCCCAGACATCTTCCAGGTGGAGGCACACAAGTCCGCCCAGAAGAAGATCATCGAAGCATACGACCCACACAAGGCGGCGCCGGAACTGCGGCCCAGATGTTTGGTGATTCCATGGGATTTTTCACGGGATTCACCATGAATAGATGGGATGTAACTACCGATGTGTAGTGTGATCTCACTTATCATCTATGTTTGGTGATTTAATGGGATGTGTTTTTACTGGGGATAATGATGGAGAATAACAGTTCTCCATTGGAATTGGGGGTACCATATTTTCAGACAAAGCCATTTGTACTTGGGATTCTTTCATCACAACCACTATTTTTTGGAATAATATGCTTGAAGTCTTGAAGTATCATTTTCATTTGTCAGGGAATTCTTGTAGGACAACGGCAATTTATCAGTTTTTTTTTTTTTTTTCGCAGGAACTACCATTTATCAGGGACCTTTGGCCGAAAAATAAGCTATATGCCATTTGTCAATCATTTTTTGACGACACGTATCATTTTCAGCGATTTCATTGAACCTTGTCGAACTATTTCTGGCTGTAGAAAATCCTTTTGTCTTGAAATCTCGCTGTTTCCACCCTCCAAAATGGACCTGGTGCCAGGACCCCAATGCCAGCGGAGATCCCTTCAAGACACTCTTCGTAGGCCGCATTAGCTCGGAGTCCCGGCGCCCGTGTTGTACATTCGGCGCCCGTATTGTACATGTTTTTGTGAAGGGACGCGACTTTGCTTCTTTGAGATCTTTAAGATGTAAAGTTTCACTTACATGAACTTGTCGTTAACTTATAAATGCAAGCATAAAGACTTCAGAAGATAGAAGGGAGCCAAATGCCAAGGAAGCGAGGAGGTATGATCCCAGCACGTCTGCTTGATTTTTCGAGTGAGTTCCATTTCTTTCTCCCGGACAATCGACTTCCGATAACCGATAGATCCAAGCAAAACATACTAGAATTCCTCAAGATTGTTGGCACCCAAACCGCAACCTCTTGCATGTTTTGAGATCCCGACATATGTAAGCCATGTCAATTTCTGCAACCCACGCCATGCCATCCACTGAGGTTATGACACCACGGAAAAGAAGTTGAAGCGTGAATTTGAGGTCTTCGGAAGCATCAAGAAGGTGGGCTGCCAGAAATGGGATTTAACATGTGGGGTAAATTGAAAATAGGTTATATACCCCTAATTCCAATGGATTATCATCATTTTCCCTATCAAAATGGCCATTTGGGGATGTCTCCTATTTTCAGACAAACCCATGTTTTAGCAATTTAAATGCGAACTTGACTTGACCAATGAATAGTGGATATATGGGTGTGTCTGAAAATGGTCGATGAATCATCAGATGGATGATTTTTCAAGGAGTGGCATTCTTGGCTTTTTGCATTGGATTTCGAATTTATGATGGAAACTGTAAAGTTGCTGAAAAATGTGTTTCCCGGAACTTTTCGGTCAAGAAGCACTTGCTGATCTCTTTTGGATGGCCCTGCTTTGCAGCTAGCCACTCGAAACTCGGTGATAACCACACCGAACTGTTGCCTCACACCCATGTCTATGTATGAATTCCCTATACGTACGTATAACTGATGCATCGACTCCACATACTTTTGTCTAATCAAACATAGCGATTGTGAGTAATTCTCATTGTTTGTTGGATAATTATTATATATTTATCTGTATATATATATATATATGTGGAATTATGTATATAAATATACATTAATGCAAAAAGGTATTTTGCGATTGCCACATCGAGTTGGTCGTTCAGGTGCGCATGGTCTATGATCAGAAGGGAAAACCCCGAGGCCCAGTTTCAGTCTGATTCCGAGGGGGAGTGGTCTTGCGGGCGTGGGAATGCTGGCCCTCATTTGGATTTCTTTAAAGGAATATAATATAGTGTGTATGGCAAAATTGCACAGGTTTTATCATCAGATATTGGGATCGAACCAACAAAATGGATTTAATAAACGGACAAGTGATTGAACAAGCAAAATGGGGATTGAATCTGCAAAGATGGGAGTCTAATCAACAAACAAGAGCTAACAAACCTGCGGGGGTAGCCAAGAAGTGAGGGGTGTTTCCCTCCAGCCTTGAACCAGCATCCGACAAAAACAGTCTATTTTGGACCAGAAGCACATCCTGGCACGTTGAATTTTCCTCCAGGCTACGCATTTATCGAGTTTGAGCACGAGCGCGATCTGAAGAATGCATACAAACAGGGCGATGGTAAGAAGATCGATGGTATCTTGGCGTTGCTCAGGGGGTTCTTTCGTTCTTCACCCAAACCCCAAACCTGTGGTTTCGGGATGAAACCTCGGAGCAAAAACGGGAAACCTGACATCAACCCCCGCAGCCTCAGATTTCTCCCAGGTCGCCGTGTCATGGTGGACGTGGAACGTGGTCGCACTGTGGAGGGGTGGCTGCCACGACGTCTCGGTGGGGGTCGAGGTCCTGGTCGCCAAGGTGCCGGGTTTGGCATGGGAGGAGCTGCTGGGGTGCAAGAAATGGGAGGATTTCACTGGCCAAAATGGTGATTTCATGGGATGTCACCTGTAAATATGGGGATTTCATAGGATTTCACCTGCAACAATTAGGGATTTCGCTGATTGAATCAAGAAACTTGGCGATTTAAGACATGAACAATGGTGATTTCGTAGCAAAGCTTGGGAGTTAGCCAGGAAAAACGGGTGGATTTCGTGATTTAATCAAGGCAGAATAAATAGGGATATTTAAGTAAACACATGGCTGCTGGATTTCACGGATTCAATCTAGGCAAAATAGGGATTTAAGTAAACAAATGGATTCAAACTAAGAAAAGAGAAGGGTTTAAGGCCAACAATGAAACCAATTCACCCGTTACTTTGTTTGACTTTTTCTTTGATGGACCTATCAAGCAACAAGTGGGTTTTTCATACTTAACAAACCAAAATGGGGGTACAAAACCAAACTGGGGATAGAGTGGGGATTTATTGGAACAACAAGGGATAGAACATCAACGACATGTTTCCTTTGTTTAAATGGAGAACATTATGATCAACCAGATGATTCTTTTATACCATGCTTTTTGGACACTAATTTTTGCAGTTTTCCAATGGGGATGTATCTTCTGGTACTCAAACATTGGAGTGAGAGAATGGCTGATCTTATTTTTTTGCGTAGAGATTTCGAATGGCGATTCAGGTCCGATTTTTTGAGTGGGTTGAATTCACTTTGATGATTGTTGATTGCTTTTTGTGCTTGATTCCTCTTTTGGTGATTTTATAGATCCCCAAGTTTTTCCGTTTCAAGTTTCTATTGGTGGTTGATTGTTTGTGACTTTGAACTATCAGCAAGGATAACACCAATTTCTGACATATCTCATTTGGTCTTGGTGGTTTTATTGGCTCCCGAGGATGATTATACCAAACACATCCAATCTCCAACTTCGGAGGCAAGATTCCCATTCTTGTGTTTTTTTTTCCCCGTTTGGATGATCTATATACTGTAAATCAATCCCATACTGCCTGTGGTTCTTTTGCCTATGCCAGTCGACAAAGTCCTTTTCATACCCAGCCAATGAAAGGCCAAGGAAAAACAAGAGCGCTGGGTCCCTTTGTCTTTGCATTTGATTTTGTTGTTCTTCTAGCTGTTCTTTGTTTCCCAGAATCGGTTTCAGTGAAAACTTGCAGGACCCCCCCCCCCCATTTTTTGGTTGCGGGTAAAGTAACCATGCTTTGAAAGTCTCCACTGTAGATTTTCCCTTAAACCAATCCATTGATGGTCATATTTGGTGATTCAATCGTATTGTATTTCCATCAACTGAGTGGTCAAACCCCCATCAAGTCCTCAGTTTCCCCATAAAATCCGATCAAATTGCATAAAGTCCTATATTGTTGTCGTTGCAGTTGTTGATTTCCTTCAACATCCCCAGTCTCCGAACAGCGCCCACCGTGGGTGCAAGGCAAACCAGCCAAGAAGAAGCAGAGGCGACTGGCTGAGACGGTTGAGAAGGCCAAAGAGAAGGAAAAAGAGGCACAGAGCATGGGACCCAGTTGTCCATGGGAAAATCCATGAAATGGGGACTTACTAACCAGCATTATTAACACACGAACTAAGTGCGATGATTCTCCAAGTAAACCCAAGAGTAATAGGGCTTTATGCAACTCCGAAAAGTTGGCATATTGTAGGGATTTAAACAACAAGATATGGGAATAGTAGGCCCAATAACCTTTGCTTTCTGGCGGTATGCTTCAAAAATACAACCTGGTAAAATTGGAAACATACAGTATACTATACATGTATATGGTTGTCATTCAATGTGTCGGCACCATAGTAGCCGTAGGGTTATCCCCACAGCCGCCAGTGAGGCACCAGGATCACAACATCTTTAGTAATTAGCCCATATGGATAGCTTCAGTATCCACCTCTGGTGAGGGATAGGCCAAGGTGCAGAGGCCTTGGGAATATACTGGGAATATCATGGGATAGCCAGGTCAACGTTCATGAAGCCTAGGGTAATGTTTCAGTGTTTGTTTTGTTCAGCCACTTTCATGGGGAAATATTTTAGATCCAGCTATATAGTCTTTTGCCAGGGTATCCAAACTTCGCCAGATTTCATTGTGCCCAAACAACATCGCTTGAGTACATGCCACTGGCGATCATTCAAAACTGGAGTACCACTGGGCGTTGCATGCAATGATGTGGGCCTTGATCCAAGACAGCCAGCTTTCATCCCAACCGCCTGACCGCATTCATACGAGAGGGCCATTACTGTACTTAGCTGGTCGTAAGGGAGCTATCTTTCCATTAGGTCCTCATGCAAATGGATCTTTATTTAATCTCCTACACTGGCCTCCACGCCCTTTCACAACGTCACATGCCGGAGTTTAGGTCCTGAGTTTCTTGAGGATTCCACATTTTGAACATCTTAGCATTATGCAACCAATCCAGTGTTTGGGTACCCAATTTTGAGCCCATATGCAAATAGCTAAGGTGGGGGGTCAAAATTAAGTACCTTAAAAGTGGATCGCCTGTGCTGTGGATGACAAGCGATTGTTCGTTTAGGGGCTCTTGAATTTTGACCCAGAAATACCATTGACTTTGGGACCTGCAAAAGTCCACTCCATAATGATCTATTTTCGGAGGGGGAAATGAGGTGGCCAGACCAAGTTTTCTTCTCCACACCCGAATGGTATTCCAAGAAATTGAACATGGCAGCAGTGAAACCAACAGCATCACATGATTCCAGACGCAAATGTCTTGGAGGCATGTTTGAGATGGCATTCAGAGTTCTTTGGGGTTGGACTGATCCTGCATGCAGTTTCTTTCAGGATACCGTTTGAATTTAGCACTTCCACCAAAAGATCAAAGTTCAGACGACCATTTCACCGTCAGGAGAAGGCTGAGAAGAAAAAGGACAAGGAGAAGGAAAAGGAGAAGGAGAAGGAAAAGGACAAAGGCAAGGAGAGAGACAAGGCTGGAGTTTCCCGCGCCCGTGGGAGGGAGGAAACAGGCTGTCTACTTGGATGAGCCAGTTGGTAAATGGCCAGGAACCTGGTTGGTCTACGGGAGTGGGTGAACTTACCATCCGTGGTTCCTGACCAGTTGCCAACTGGGATCATACTCCAAGTAGATAAAGCCAAAGGTTTCAAAAAGGTTTTGGCCCAGCTCATCAGCCTGTCCCGCCGGTGCGCACAGGAATTTACAGCCTGCAAAAGAGATTCGGGTAGGCTGGTAGGCTGGATGTTTCCATTTTTTGTTGATAAGTTTGGCTGCTGTGCCCATTCCATCCCCATCCTAACTGGTGCTCCTGGTTGCTGTGGTAGCTCCTTCACCAGGGCTCACTGAGGGTCACTGTCAACCGCCCAACCACTCTTGGGGATCTCAATGATAATACCCACTTGAGAGAGTCGTAATGCCAGAGCCACGTGCTTGAGGTGCTTTTATTCACAATTTCCATGATGAGGCTACCGAACTCTGTCTGGAATCTTTTGCAGTGATGGGCCAGTAACAAGTGGATTTGTAACCACGAGATAAGCTTCAAGTTAGGGGGCATGATATATGAACCCATTTGTACAGGGTAAATTGTCGCACCTTCCAGGTAATTTGCCAGGCAAACTGGTGAGTCACCTGCAAAATTTCCACTGGGGTGGGGGTCTCTTGGTGGCTGAGGAGTGAAACTCAGCACAGGTGCGCAGGCAGTTGCAGTTGTTTCCTCCCTCTTGACCAGGGCTTGCCGCTCGGAATTCAGAGCTTCAAAGCTCTTTCCATGGCGAAGTCACCGAAACCAGCCACGAATTCAATACATGGTGAAGTAGTAAGTCAAGTGATCGTCCGAACTATTCGACCCCATATTTTGGGAGGTCCCCCAGCTTCAAAGGAATTGGCACTATTCCTGTGTATATTGGTATAGGTATATGTATGTATATGTATATATATATATAAATTGCAATTGCAATGTGATATACTGTATATGTATACACTGTAGAAAGGGAGAGACACACATAAATTGAATATCTATATCTATCTATATATATAGTTGTATATGTACGTGTATTCATGTACATTAGTGCACACTATATACTAGTAACATACATTAACATATATTGGTGCATATGAATGTACAGTACATGAATGTGCATTAATGTATATATATATATAATGTATATTTGCGTATATTAATGTATATTGATGTATGTTCATGTAAATTAATGTATATTAGTGTATATGTCTATACATGCACATGTCTATATACACATGTATATTTCTATATGTATATGTTTCGATGTGTACATATAGATGCATGTATCTCCAAATGTGTATATACAATTCTATACATATATATATATACACATACATATGTATATACATATTTTTAGCTGCACACACGTATGTGTAGATATATAGTTGTGTTTATAGCGTGCCCCATCGACTTTCACTGTTCCGGCAGGACGAGGATCGCAAGGAGCGCGGCCGTGACAAGGAGAAGGACAAGGAAAAGGAAAGGTCGCGAGAGAAGGACCGAGAGAAGGACCGAGAGAAGGACCGAGAGAAGGATCGAGAGAAGGACAAGGAGCGAGACAAGGAAAAGAAGGACAAAGACAAGGAGCAAAAAGAACTGGGGATGAATGGTGGTAAAGCAATAGGATCCACTTTCCCCAATGACTTACCATTTTTATGGGTGGGATTCCAACCATCAACATATGGGTGGTTTACTGTTGCTTTATCAACATCAAGAAATATAAGCAACACATGGGAATTAAACCATCAAAGGACATGGAGATTGCAAACAGCAACACAAAAATAGTTGAGCCAGTAAAAGATATGGGGATTTTGAACAGCAAAGAATTTGGATTCACAATAACAAGCAAACATAGGGACTTACTGGAACCAGCAAACGATTTATCCGACGGTAATTCTGGCCAAGAAACAAGATATATGAGCGAACCAAACATGTTTTTTCTTTTTCCCAGCCAAACATGAACATTTTTGTCAAGTGCCAGGGTGATACCCCATTCAACTGTCCCAAACATTCGATTTTTTCACAGAGTTGCTAATCCGAAAAAATATATGAGCCACCAACACATGATTGCTTATTCACACCAAGTACACGATGGAGATTCATGGATTCATAGTGATGGGTTGACAGGCATCATAGTGACCATTCATATTCATGTCAGCCCTGGTCTGTTTAATTGGGGGGTACCATTTCTTTTAGCAGAAGAGCATCACTTTTCGTGGGGAAGCCCCTAGTTCATCAACTAGGGTTTACGTTGAGAAGTACTCCGACATTCATCCCCAAACTTTGACACGCAATTGATGTGAACAGTGACTGCAAAACCCCTGTTACACAGTTGCTTGATGATTATAGTGATTGTAGCTGGCTATAGTTCCGTTCTACACTGGGGGATTATCATCATTCAACGGAAAGAAGAGCAGGATATGTAGAATTTTCATCTCCAATGATACACTTTGACAATTTAACATAACTATGGCAAATCACTATTTTTGACAGGTAGCTCATCGAACGAAATGGGCCATCTATACTATAGCATAGCAAACGGTTAAACTACCAGAGAGTAGTGTATATGGACCAGTAAATCTGGGGATCTTCGCACGAAGATGAAGTCGGGAGCTCCAACTCCGTACAGCACTTTGATTAGAGCATATCCATTCCGCAATCAATCAATGAATGAATAAATCAACCAGCCAATCAATGAATCAGTCAGTCAATCCATGAATCAACAGAAAAATCAATAAATGAATAAAAAGCAAAAACCAACAATAAAAAGCAACAAACAGATATAAACATATATAAATCGCACTAAAAAACAAAAAACCATCTATCAATCCATCGATCTATCGTTCCACCGATCCATCGGTCCATCGATTCATCCATCCATCCATCCAGCCATCAATCAATCAATCAATCAACTAATGATTCCATCCGCGAATGTTACTTGTGGATATACCCATAGTGCCGGGGGTTATATCCTAACTTCTGGAGGTTTTTTAAAAAACCATAATTCAACCCATTTCGAACCCCTCGGCACCGCCAAGTCGTAGATCCACGGGGCCAGGAGCGCAAGCGCGAACGTTCCCGCAGTCGCGATCGCGACCGCAGGAAGTAATGCTGCAGGCTCCGTCTTGTTGAAAATCCCAACGATTGTGGTTGGGGGCCGAATATGGGAAATTCATGAGAAGTTGTCAGATTTATCAGGGTTCAGCAGCAAAACAGTTCTGGGGGTTCTATTCCCCAAAAAGGGAATTTCTTATTGGAAATGACGGAAATCACCAGAAACTATGCTGTATAAAGAATTTTCATCATGATTCTAAATACTCTTCCTGGTGTTTCCAGGGGGTGAGATCCCAGAATGACCAAAAATGATGCTTGTCCAGAAATGACTCGATTTTAGGTTGATGAATATACAGTGCAGCCTTTTTTGATGCTTGGAAGGCAAATGAGCTTCTTACTGAAGGGTTTGGAAAATGGAGGGTTGAGCATGCAACATACACATAGGGGTCATTTGCTTTCCAGGTTGGATCATAAAAGGCACGAGTCATACAGAAATGTGATGAAATGTGTGGGATTCGGGCCCGTTTATACACTTCGTACCTCTTGGGGTAAGCTTGAAAGTTGTCTCTGGGTATTCAGACATGGCTGGCTGCAAAGTGACCCATTTGTAGATGATTTTCGATTGGAACATCGTTATTTTTCATTGCTAAATTTGATTTCCAGATGGTATGGATCGTCGCACCCTCACTACAGCAGTCAGACTGGGGACTCTGTCTTTTCTTTCTATCCCAAAAGATAGAAGGGTCATTCCCTGCTATTTGGATAGTGGTTGTCTTTCTGTCGTTCTGGGGACTCCTATAGACATTTATCTGCATCGACGCTTCTAACATTGTATTTGTATGTCAAATAAAAAATCCTGCCACTCCAGCGACTTGGGGGTTTGATCCGATGGCGTTGGCCATGGCAGGTAGAGGGCGGCTGAGCGTGGGATTTGCGGCACGACCTCTTAGGAAAGTACTGAAGGAATGTGGACATCAGATCACCGTGGAGGTTGACATACGGTTTCTGATGTTAGGATTGGATTCTTATATTCAGAATATATTCTCCCATTGCTTCTCACCTTCCCAAGAGGATGTCGCATGTGCCAAGAAGAATCGGAGCCTCCTGGAAGGAGCCTATCGTGAGTGGAGATTCACCTGAAGGGTTAAGGGGCAACTGATGGACAAGCGCGGGAAAAGTTGGGGACAAGCCACTTCATGGATGTCCTAAAAAGTCAACAGCCAATCTATGGGATCCATACCGGTAGCCGGTAGCCTACATGGATATTGACTGCTACTTGTCCAACGGACGTCCTGAATCCGTGGGAATGTGGCGGCAGGAGTCTGCGCGTCGGCAGCTTAATTCCCATATTATATTTGAAGACCAATCAAAAAGAACCAAGTTTCACGAGGTCTTGATCATCAATAAACACATCACTTCTTTATCTATAATATAGTGTCTCTCTCTCTCTCTATCTGCATAAATATGTCAATATATCTATACATTAGATATCCACATGTATATAATTGCACAAACATATATATATATAATATATATAATATATATATATATATACATATACACAACATATATTTGATACACAGAGGGCTTGTTCAGAACATCTCAATGCCATACATCCAAGCGTTGCTGGGAACAGCTGTTGGCGCCATGAGAGACAACACTGGGGCCTTGAGGGCACCGGTTTGGACATTGCGGGCAGCACTAAAAAAGGCGCCATTGAAACCAGGGCTTCAGGGTTTTTTGCTCAGGTTCACAGGTTGGATCGTATTGCCAAAATTGTTTTTCGAAGCACCAAGGTTTCTGCTTTTGAAGTCATAGTCGTCTTGATGTGTCACAGCCTGGGCAGAAGTTCAAGCGACAGAAGTGTACGCCGCTTGAAAAGAACATACCCACCAAGAATTGGCAAACACTTTTTTCCATGGCCATAGCTATCGCATCCCATAGCATCTCTTGGATCGGTCAGCAGGTTGGTTCACGAATCAATCTAGAGGTCACAAGTGACAGCCGAGAGATCCTGGGCGATTGGAATAGTGATAGGTGGCATTTTCTCATTGACATGTGGAGCCACGAAACATTTCACAACAAGCAGGGTCAGGTTTGCTGCGATGGTCTTGGACAGGGTGCTACATGGGTAGGGACCAACTTTTTGAGGTTTAGGGTTTGATCAGCGGTTAGTACCAAATGTTGACCTAAACTGTGCCAAAGATCATCAATTGAAAAAGGTGACTCCCCAAGAGCTACCCCCCTCCCCAACAACAAGGGTTCATCCAAGGCTTGCCAAGGCTTCTGAACCATCAACGACGTTTATAAGAGCTGTTTAACCTTCTATCATTGGCAGGGTTGGCGTCCCTAAAGCTGGCGCCGATTTCCGGCCAGCTGGGATTCCTTCACTGGCCGTCCTGTGAAGTAGCTGCGGGTGTACACATTTGTATGCTTGTGGTGTGCATCCAACCTCGCTGGTGGCATCACACAGTTTTTGTAATCAACTATCTCTGGGATGATGATGATGATGATGATGATGATGATGATGATGATGATGATGATGATGATGATGATGATGATGATGATGATACTTCCTTTTGGATGAAATCACCCACCAGCAAGCTTACCCGGCTTAATTACACGCTTAACCCATCGTGGTGGACCGTGGATAAGGTCAAGTTGCCCCCTTAGGGCCAGTGCTTGGGCCCAGCAGTGGATGGTGCAGCCGTCATCATCATCATCATCATCATCATCATCATCATCATCATCATCATGATCATCATCATCATCATCATCATCATCATCATCATCATCATCATCATCATCATAATATTCATAATTACATTCATATTCATTTTTATCATCAGAACCACCACCGCCATGCCTTGAGCTCACACCACCTTTGCTGGAAAAGACGGGTATGGATCAAAACAAGGTCCCCAATGTCCGGCTTGATTCTGTTAAACCTCAACGTTAACACGGCCTTGTGTAAAACCGCATGTTTCTTTTTTTCTACCCCAATTTGGGAACGTGTTCAACTATTGAGTCATGATTAATGTGGGTAAAACAATGCCATGCCATAAATCACCCCTTTGGGAATGATTGGAATTCCACCTATAAAAATGGTGAAATTGGGGATGGGTTTTGGCTTTGTTTTACCCACATTAATCCAAATCACTGGTTCCTTGGTTCAACCAACTTCACCATGGTCAAGCCACTCCGAGGACGGAGCCACTGCAGTGCCGGGGCCGGGGGCCACTAGGAGCCACCAAACTGTTCGTCTCAGTTTGGGGTAGTCATGGGGTGATTTCGGGTGATTCAACAGCTAAAACTAGGGAAAACAAAGGAAAATATGGGGATTCAACATGAACACATGGTGATTCCACCCATCAAACATTTGGATTTAACTATCAACCAGCGAAACATGGGGATTTGTTTGAATTTAAGCGATCAAAATCGATAGGATATGATGGGGATATAACCAATATTCACCAAGGCAATGGGGGTATAATTGAATAAAACAGAACTACGTCCAAGGCTCACCATGGATAAAGCTGGACTGATATCACCCGTGGCCGATGCTTGTATTTTATTTGGAGCTTGCCGGTTGATTTGGGCTTCGTGTAAGATGCTGATGAACCCATCATCATATGGAACTTCAAGAGTGGCTGGATATGTGTATAGATATATATATATATATTTAGATGTCGAATTATTTGAACTTTGCCGTCACGCCCCCTTAGAACACCTCCAAGTTCAACTCATGAATTGTCCAGATATTATCCACTTTACCAGCATTACTTACCAATCTTTCCCAGCATTTCAATCCCCCACTGTTGGCTTCAGGCTCTCGGCCCCTCCCTTGCCACCCTTGGACCGTGCCCAACGCACGATGCTTCACCCGGGTTGCTGTAACCTCGCGTAATTTGTTGCAGTTTGCTAACTGGAAAATGATCCATTCATAGCTGATATAGCTGATTTACCTCGTACAAATTGTGATTCTCCAGTATGCAAACTGTTTACCAGAGGGTAGAAGTAGAAGTACTGGGGTTATATCCTCACCAAGTGGGGTGAACCACCATGAAATCTAAAAAAAGATGACAAGGAAGGGACGCCACTCCAAGGCTTGGATTTAATTCGGGTTTCGGAATTCTTGTAATTTGCCAAGATGATATCCTTTCAAAATGGGTAAAACCCTCTGATGCGAGGTTCCGCAGAGGGGAATGATTGGAATGCCAAAGTTTGCGTTTTCACCCCTGATTCGCATGTGGATTCTATGGTTGAAACCGTAATGCATCATGTTCATGTTCATCCCCCCAAACATATGGATGAATCCCTTCAGAACCAGTCTAAGGGAATGATTTCCCACAGCAAAATCCCGGGGGTGAACACCTTTCAACCCAATTGGGTTGATTATAGTTCATGGGATTTTAGTAGTGAATGGGGATACCCTCCGGCAATCCGACATGGCAAGTTGAAAGTTCCATTCTTGAAGACGGGGAAGTCTTCTTTGCCAGGTTAGGTACATTGAGTTGGGAAGCCAGCTCAAACTTGGGGTGTTTCCTAAACCCAGCGCGCAGATGGTAAGTTGAGGATGATCAAAGAATAGTTGCAGGTAAAGAAACTCCTTCCGTTTGGGTACTGAAAATCATCCACAGTTGAATAATGTTGAATATGTTCTGGGTCAAGGAACCGAAAGTCTTGTGTCGTTTTGGTGCAAAGCATTCTTTTCTTTGGGCACCCAAATTTTGACCCATACCCAATGGATGTTGGACAGATCTTGTTCTAATCCTGCTTTCATCTTTCCCGAAACTGTTCCCTCATTCGGGTACTTGTATCTCATTCCTGTCCTGATTCCACTCCTTGCTCCAAATTGTTCCTGTCTCTGTTCAGGTCCTTGTTTTGCTTTGGTCCTTGTTCCAATTTTCCCGTCATTGTTTCAGTCCTTGTTCCGGGTTCATAGTTCCGGTCCTTGTTCCCGTTCCAATTCCGGTCCATATTCCACCTGTTCAGATCATAGTTCGGGTCATAGTTACAGTTCCGATCTTCTTTTGCAGCTTTGTTCCGATTGTTCAGGTCCTAATTCTGGTCCTTGTTACCCTCCTCATTCCGGTCTGTGTTCCAGTCCTCATTCCGGTCCTCACTCCGGTCCCTCTTTCAACTGTCGCGGTCGTAGTTCCGGTCCTCATTCCGGTCCTTGTTCCAATTGTTGAGGTTGAAGTTTCAGCCTTTCGTCCGGTCTTCATTTCGTCATTGTTCCTCTCCTCCTTCTGGTCCTTGTTCTGGTCTCAATTCCAGTCCTTGTTCCAGTTGTTCTGGTCATACTTCCTTGGTTCCGGTCCTCAGTCCGCTCCTTGTTCCAATTGAATGATTGGGTCAGGTTATAGTTCTGGTCCTCATTCCGGCCCTTGTTCCGGTCCTCATGTTGGTCCTTGTTCGGATTGTTGAGGTCCTTGTTGTTGCAATTGTTGAGGTGATGGTTCCGGTTCTTGTTCCCGTCTGGTCATTGTTTTGATCTTCATTCCGGTTCTTTGCTCCAATTGTTCGAGTCATGGTTTGCGGATGTCGGGCTGGAATTCAACTGGCCCGTGGCCAGGTATACCAACATCACTGCCCGAGCATGTGATCGAGGACCTTGGTTGGTCTTTGATGGCGACCCTGGTGTTTGAGAAATCTCTGGATTCTACCAGTATTTTGGGCTGAAGCGGGGATCTGCTGAAGCCTAAGCATGTGATCGAACGAGAACCCGTCACCATTTTTTCAATTTTGAACATGGGTCCCTGTCCCACTGTGGTAAGGATCTGAACTCGCAATGATTTTCCCAAGATTTTGGCGAGACTCCCTGGTTTCTTTTTGTCCCGAAAGGATTTAACCCACCATTCGCAAGGGGAATCATCCAAAAATGGCCGCAGATTTCAGCTATTCTCAGCTTCGTGAATGGTTGCAATTCCACCAGAATATCATGGAGATATCATGGGAATACAATAGGGATATAAAGTATCTAAAAATAGTTACAGTGGAAATAGTGGAATATCAGCAATAAATCATACTAATCCCATCCCCTCATTAAAAAATTGGATGAGTCTGTGACGAAAGGCGAGGACTTCCTCTGGAAGGTCGGTCAGGGATGGGACGGCACCCTGCTGTTGGATGCTTGCGCCCGCGTTTTGAAGCCCATACTGTGGAAGGAACAAATCCTGCACCAGTTGGTGAGTATCGGTAACTAATGAAACAATGTCCATAATGGGATTATAAGGGGATAAACCATCTATCAACTCGTGCAGGACTTCTTCCATTTGCAGGATCTCCCCAGGTTCCATTTTTATGATTTCGATGTTGAATATCTGTGTGCGTAGGGGATGGGTTATGTCCTTAGATTCAATGAATTCCAAAATCCAAGAAGTTTTGACTGGCGAGGATTGACGCTCCGCAGCCATTGGCTCCTTGAAACTCGCTAATCCATGAAAAAAATGACACGATCAGATGCCCCGGATTGGATCCCAGACAAGCATGGACCAGCAGTGTCCCTAAACTGTACAGGATAATTTTTACCTAGCAGTTTCACAGCTCTTCAACGCAACTTCTCCAACAAGGCAGGTTATTGTGGCCCAAAACATTTGGCCAGCAGCCAAGATTCTGCAGAACCCTGGCGAAGGGTAGGTGAACATGGGTGATTCTCCAGCCATCATTTAATGCCCAGCTCAAAGAAAAGGTTGATATGCAGTACATTTGAGGTTAGCCATATATCTCCAGCAATCACAGCAAACCAGACATTGTGAGTAGGACGAAATGCTGTGAACTGGGCGCTACATTCCGTGGGCTCGCAGCCTAGAGGGGTCTGTGAGGGGAAACCTAGTTTCCGGCAGGAAACATCGTCATTTCTGAGATTTTCTGGGTCAACCCTGTCTGGTTGGTGGTTTCATCTATATACATATATAATATATACACATACTTTTAAAGCACAATTATTTTGTTATTTTTGATATATGTCAAACATTCTTTGGGAGGATGATGCCCAATTATTTGCCTCTAATAGTTTTCAGATTTTCGGATGGCTAGTTTCACTCCCAGACCCCAGCCAGTGGCTTCCCTGGATGAAGGCAGCCAGGCAATGACTGGCTGTACCAATGACTTGACCAAAGGCCCAACAAATTGGGCAAAACCCTGCTGGATTGGTGCTTTCATTAGTTTTTTCTTCGGCGGTTTCGTTTCGTTTGTTTTTGATTTTTTGTTGAGTTAAGTATGATATTAAGTATGATGTTCGTTGCATTTTTCAAGCATATTTATTACTATTATATCTGGTAAGTATGATATATTTTGATATAATGTACTACGTTTACAATATTACCACAAAATCATTACATATACATTATACATATAATTGTATATACAGTCATCTCATTGTTGATTGCCACAGACTCTGAGATGTTTGTGCTTGACCCAACCAAGGCTGTATGGATGAGCTCCGAGCCGTCAGCGAGGATGAGGATCTGTGGAATCTGGGGATGAGTCAAAACTTGGTATTTAAGCTGTTGTTTATATGGTTTTAAATGTACATGTGTGTATATATATATATATTATAAATAGATGTATCCATATGGATAGATCGATGAGATTTCGTAAGGAGGACCATGGTGCAATTTGTCCACTCAAGCTTCTATGGTTGTGATTGCCTCTAGGGTACTTGAGTTCCTGGAATTCTTGCAACTTGGGGTCAGCACAAATTGGTTTGGGTTGGGGTGTCCTCTGCACTGCGGCAGCTCCTCATTCTCTTCCCTGGCATTGGCTTTCCTTCTTGGCTGGATTTTTGGCATCTCCTCCTGCCTTCTCCTTGGCATTTTCCTCTTCAGGTATCTTCATCTTCCCTCCGGGGTATCTCCTCCAGTCTCGCTGGCCCTCGACAGGCTCCGAGGGTACAGTGTATGAGCTTGAGCCTGGAAGGACTGAGTGAAAGGGTGGACCTTCTCACAGTCCAGGTGGAGGACCTGACAGCGGCTGTTGCTCGTCTAAGGTTGGAGTTAAGGCGTGGAGGTGGTGCTCCGGCTGGGTTGGCAAGATCGGAAGGGGCCTCGTCAGTTGGCCTCTCTTCCACTTCAGGTGGCTACAACGCTCTCGCCACTGAGATCCCCACTGTTTCAGGTGCTGCTCTTGCTTTGTGTACTAGGCTTACAGGGGGTTCTCTCACAGCCAGGCAGCGAGCAGAACGAGCTTGGGAAAGCGGTTGGTGGGCCAGGTTTGTTTTGGAAGGTAGGGTTGCCAGACCACGACCATCTTCCCCAATCGATTTGGCAAACAGCTGCTATATCATTCTCAGAGCAGAGGGCTTTGAGTGTCCACTCCTGGTGCAGAGGGCATCAGATTATCGATCCATTGTGGGGGACTTTTCCAGAGACACTTTGTCTCACGGCTTCGCTTCACAGGCAGAAGCCAGGGTGTATTGCCTCGGTGCAGGCGTTGATTACCCCTCCACTACTTACCAATGGAGCCCAGCAATCTGAGGAGCCTACAAGAAGGCGTCGAGGAGCCATACGTGCTGTTTTGGCCACCAACCGGCACAGATGCGGAGGAGGGTTTTGCCAGCCTTGCATACGTTGTCATGAGGAGAGCAGGAGGTTTCTTGGTTTGCGTCCCCACAGGGTTTTTGCCAGTGGAAGAGTTGCAAGCAGCAGATGTGGCGGGGGACAGTTCAGTGCTAGGTCCTCATGCCACCTTTTCTCTTCCAGCAACACATCGGGTAGGAGCGGAGTTGGTAGCATCTGGGTACGACATAGAGGTGCAAGTTGCAGACGTGGCAGAGTCGGCCGAGAGGGGCCTTGTGAGGTTGGCAGATTGCACCTTAGACGAAGGTCTGATTTTGGCTTTTTCAGATTCTTTGGCAGTCCTCCCAGATCCTCAAGCTTTGCTCACTACGGTCATAGATTGGGTAGCAAGCAATGGTGCTCAGCGAGCCACTTTTTACTCTGCGGAAGAGGGCGGCCCCCCTATGACTCCAGGGGCAAAGGCGAAGGCCAATGCAAAGGCAAAGGCAGAGAGACCAAAGAGACAGCCAGCTGCGCAGGCAGCAGCAGAGCAGATCAAGTCAATTGCAACACTCCTTCCTTCGATGGCCGCGCAATTGGCCTCCCTTCAACAGTCTCAAGACAGAATGCAAGAAGAGCTTCAACAGAGGCACAGCCGTCCTCCTCCTCGAGCCAGCCAGATGCCGGCAACGATGTCTCCGCAGGATTTTGCAATGGCACTGGGAGCACCTCCAAAGACAAAGGGGCTCAGCCTCGCTCCCCCTCCTCCTCCGGCCAAGATGGGCCTGGTGCTGGACTCTCAGTTGAGCCCTCAAGAACAGTTGGAGGAAGGACAAGAATGGGAGGAGGCACATACTCTGGCACGAGCGATGTTAGAGCAGAGCCGAGCTTTGACGGCCTTGGTGAGCCACATCCAGCAGGGCGACCCGCTTATGGACGTGCCAGGGACATCTTCAAGCACGTCTTCCCGGGGCGCTCAAGGAAGAGAAAAGCTGCAGCGAGAACTAGCTGCCAGATCAGGGAATTTCTTCCTGACGGTGCTTCAGAACATGCACCGCCGCCTACGACCAGCGATGCCTCTTCCAGCAACCTTGGAGCAGATGGCCCAGACCGACATATCCATGGTGCAGTACCTAGAGCGTTTTGGCGGGTACGGCAATGTAAAAGACATGGGGGTAGTGCAGTATGCTCTGGCCTTCATTGTGGACATGGCGCTGAGGGGAGATTTGGTGGGGCTTCAGGAGCACCTAGGTTTTTTGATAGTGGGCATCGAACAGTATGCTCAGGACGGAAGATGGGAGCTGGGTTTTCTGTTGACTTTGCTGGAGGATCCTCCTCATCAAATGTGGTCCTATCGGAATCCTGTGGCGACTTCCACGGGGAGGATCCGCGCTTTTGCTCCGCTGTGTCCACAGCGGTGGGCAACAATTTCATTGGCCTACCTGAAGGAGTTGGATTTTATCCAAAACAGGCGTACGGAGACCACCAAGAAGGACCAGAATGCGGTTCAGCCTGCTCAGCCAAGCCCCAAAAGAAGGGGAGGAAAGTTCTCAAAGGCAAAGGCCTCGTTCGAGTGCAACAGGAGGAGGAACAATGATCCCCAGTGCTGAAGGCCCGAGTATGTCACCCTTGCTGAGTTCTACCAGCTCAGTACGGCCCACTGGGACCGTATCCTTCAGTCGGGGTGACAAAAAGGGAGCCAGCTATGAAAATCTGGGTGAGGTCGTTTGTACTGAGTCACGACCTGAGGAGGTGGAATTTGATGGCCCTGCTGACGGCAATGTCTTTCAGCCGAGCTCATTGCATGCCTGGGCGGATGCTTTGGCGAGATCAATTTTCAAGTCAAGCACTACGTTCAGTCGGTTTGTCCTTTTCTCAATTCGAAGCTGCCGTGGGAGTCGTTTTGCTCCTTCCACTGCCTTGTTTCCGATTCCCATGCCTCTTGAAGACGTTTGGTCGAGTCGCCCGCGTGCATTGGGCAAGCAGAGGAGAGACAGGATTGCTGTGAGGAAGACATTGCAGCTCTGCATTGTTGCGCTCAACTACATGTACCTGTCTGCACCTTTTGCAAGCCTGAAGAACATGCGGAGGTGCCCTAGTCCCGCTCATTTGTCATTATACAAGCGGTTGACAGCACTCATCAAGGCGGGTGGCCCTGCTGGCAAGTTTTTCAGCGCTGGCTGTGGTCGCAAATCAGTCCAATTTGGTGCAAGGATAGAAGAGCTCACAAAAGTCTTGCAAAGTTTGGGCTTGAGTGAGAGGCAAGGATATACAACAGGCAGAGGCGTCAGTGTTGCGCAGGTGAATGACAAAGAAGAGCTGCGGCCATACAGGCCACTTGATTCCTCCAGGCTGAAGATTTCAGGAGAGGGCAGTTGGGATTGTAGACCATTTTTGTCTGACCTTTTCTTCATGCCTTTTGTTGAGCCACGGATCAATGAGTTTGAGGTCAAACCCCCGCAAGAGTTTGTCCCGGACATGTCTTCAGTGATTGTCAGCGACATTGTAGGTCTATGTAAAGTTTGGGATGCGAGAGGGCTTCTCAGACTCTTCCCTTGCAGCGAGGGACCAGGTTCCTTGAGGAGGTGTTGCAAGGTTTTCAACAACTACAAGAACTTGCTGCAGGATAGGCAGATTGGTGATAGAAGATATCAGAACTTTTTGGAAGGTAGAATCCCTGGCCCATCTCAAGGGCTACCAACAGGTGTCGCTCTGTTGCAGATCGCCCCGTTGCGATTTGTCGAGAAGGTCTTAGGATCAGTTGCAGATCGTAGGGATTTTTACCACCAGTTTTGGATCACTGATGAGAGGTCCACCAGGAACTGTATCCACCATGAATTGCCTTGGGCAGAAGTTGCCCACCTTGATGCAGCGGGAAAGCTTGTAAGAAGAGCTGAGGAGAACAAGCAGCATGGCAAGCGCGAGGCTTTTGGGGACAACCTACGAAACATAGAGTATCCAGTGGCTTGGAGAAAAGGTGATGACGTTGCGGCATGTTTTGGTGCCCTCTTTCAAGGAGATCACCTGGGGGTCGAGTTTGCTTGCGATGCCCATAGCAGCCTGCTTTCTACAGCAAGTTTGTTGCGGGAAGGATCCACTCTTTGCTCAAAGGATTTCTTGGTCGATGATCGTGCGGTCAATGGCTTGGTGATAGACGATTTCTTTTCACTTTCTCGAGAGGGGCTGAGTTTACAAGACATTGAGGATTCAGAGTCGGTGAGAGATTTTCGGAAGGCAAAGGCCATTTACAAGGATCAAGGCTTGCAAGGTTCAGATGACAAAGACGTAGTAGGCGCTGACCGCTTTGTTGTAGTAGGCGCTGAAGTGATTTCAACTGAGGAGGATGTGAAGAGAGGGGTGGTTTCAGTTGCAGCACCTTTTGAGAAGAGGTTGGGTTTGGCAACATGCAGTGCCATCGTGGCCGCAACGGGCTTCACCTCAGATGCTCTCCATGCTTCTCTTGTTGGTGCCTGGGTCTCAGTTTTGACCTTTCGTAGGCAGGCAATGGCCGTGATGAATTAGGTCTTCAAAACAATCCCCCCCGCAGAGTTGGATACCGAAAGACCTGTGCTTCGAAGCCTAACCAGAGCAGCAGCAGAAGAGTTCCAGATCCTTGCAGCCCTAGCTCCCATCCTGTCTTCAAACATCTCTGTGCCTTTTTCTCCTTTGGTCTATGCGACAGATGCCTCTAGTACAATGGGTGGAATTTCAGTCACAGAGTTGCCTGAGGAGGTAGTGAAGGTTTTGTGGAGATCTGCAGACCAAAAGGGGTCCAATTTGCCTTTGGACACTCGAGCAGCAGAGGTTTTGTCGCAGCATGATAGCATGTATGAGCAACCTGAGCGGTCGACAGCAGACCCAAGCAGTGAGGGTGAAGGTTTTGGTGAGGAGTCAGTACCTAGGCCGATAGGGCTTCGTTTCCAATTTTTGGAGGTGTGCGGAGGAGCTGGAAAGGTCACAGAACATTTGATTGCGCTTGGAGTTGTTTGCGGTCCGGTCTTTGACCTGAGCTACAGCAAGCAGTATAACCTGGTGCACTCCCAGGTGGTTCAGTGGATCATTTTTATGCTGGAGGATGATAGACTTGACAGCTTTTTAGTTGCACCACCGTGCACGTCCTTTAGTGCAGCAGCTCATCCCTGTGTGAGGTCCTATGCTCAGCCAAGAGGTTTCAATCAAAGCTGGAGGAAGGTGTGGCTGGGCAATAGGCTTGCTTTTGCGGCTCTGACCCTTCTTTATGTGGCATGGCGACTCAGGAAATTTGGACTAGGCGAGACTCCGAGACGGAGCAAGATGCGGTGGCTGGCTGAGTGGAAAAGGCTGATAGCCCTAGGAGCGGAGGAGGTCTTCTTGGCTTCATGTTCTTTTGGCAGCATCCATCAGAAGGAGTTTTGTTTCCTGGGTGTTCACATGAAAGTAGGGTTGCTGAGCAGACCCTGCACGAGAGATCACAGCCATGTTCCAATTGAGGGGAAGTATACCAAACCTTCAGCGACGTACGTTGATGGGCTTGCGCATGCTTTGGCAGTTTTCTTTGCGGACCACCTACGAGCAAAAGCATGTGCAGTTCAGAGGCTGAGCTTGAGGAGCAGTGGTTTGGAGGATGTGCTGACAAATGACATCAGCATAAGCAGCTCATGGAAGGCGGCGGCGTCTTGGAGATGGAAAGGAGCCAGTCATATCAATCTCCTTGAGGCAGGAGCTACGTTGAAACTTTTTCGCAGTTTAGCAGAAAGGGGAGGAGATTTGAGGTTTGTCTACTTTGGAGACTCACATGTGGCAAGGAGTGCCATCTCTCGGGGGAGGACCTCTTCAAATGCTCTGAAGGCTATGTTAAAAAGGTTTGCAGCCCTTTGCTTAGCTTTTGGATTGTACCCAGCAGGCAGATATACACCAACCAGGAACAATCCTGCTGATGCTCCCTCTCGAGGTGAGGAGATTCCCTGCCCTGTGCCTCTCTCTCTCCTTCATGGACTTTCTGGGGAAAAGGTCTCAGCTCTTGCCAGGCTCTCTTCTCTCCGGAGGTGGATTGCAAACTGGGCTCGGCTTACTCTCCTTCTTGCTCCTGCCATCATTTCCTTCCTGGCTGCTCGCTCAGACTTCAGACGTCATCCTCAGTTGCCTGTTGAAGACCATGAGTGGGAAATGGATTTTGATTCCACCCTTGGTTTCCCAGGCGAGGGGCCTGCCAAATGGTTTTTCTTGCTAGGGGCATCTCAGTTTCTCTCCTTTTTGTGCTTTCCTCAAGCGGTAGGGGGTGTAGGTCGTAGCCATGGCGATGAGCAACGTCGAGCGGCGCGCACTGGCATCAATCTGGCCGCTGGAAGGAGGGTCACAGAGACAACAAACCTCACACGCGAAACTCTGTATGGCAATTTTCTGGTTTGGTTGGGTTCAAAAGGACTTGATGTGAATGAAGTGGTCTTTGCGAATCCTCCCAACATTGATTTGCTGAATAGTGTGCTGTGCGACTACGGACGCTGGCTATTTTCAGAAGGCAAACCAATGTACCATTTTAGCGAGACGGTCAACTCGATTTCAAGTCGGAGACCAACCTTGAGAAGAAGTATGGCACAAGCTTGGGATTTGGCGTTTATGTGGGGTTCCTACGAGCCGGTAGTGCACCATTTGGCCATGCCCATTCAAATCCTAGCTGCAGTCATCTCCATTGCATGGAGTTGGGGATGGCCTAGAGAAGCTGCCATTTTTGCACTCGCTTGGGGTGCTCTTCTGAGGATTGGTGAGGTTTTTCAGTCAGCAAGACGTGATTTGATCCTGCCCAGTGATGTTGCGGGGTCAATAGACTATGCTCTGTTGAAGATCAAAGAGCCGAAGACGCGATTCAGAGCGGCACGTCACCAAGCTGGAAAACTTGAGCAACCTGATTTGATCGAAGTTGTCAGAATTGGTTTGGGGCACCTTCAGCAACATGAGAAACTTTGGCCTGCTTCAGGCGCAACTCTTAGGAACCGCTTGGTGAAGATTCTCGAAAAGCTGAAGCTGCCTTCGAAAGCTGGACAGTCACCAAAACCACTGTCCCTGGCCAGTCTCCGACCAGGTGGTGCAACGTGGCTCATAGCGCAAACCGAGTCAGCAGAGTTGGTGAAGCGGCGTGGGAGATGGGTTTCATACCGAGTGATGGAGTGCTACTTGCAAGAAGTTTCCTCGACAACATATCTCAATGAGATTAGTACAGAGTCGAAGGAGATTATTTTGGGTGCTGTAAAAGTTTTCCCCACTCTTATGCAGCACATAATTCATTTTCGGAACTCAAAGATCCCCGAGACTTGTTGGTTCTTTCTTTTGGCCAGACGTTAGACTAGTTGCTTTGAGCTTGGTGTGACTGGGATGGTTGGGCAAACTTTCAAAACTGTGCCGGCTGCAGCTATCACACAGACTAGCAGACGCAGCTTGGAAAAAGAACTGCTGAGTGGGAGTCCTTGAGATTTCGTAAGGAGGACCATGGTGCAATTTTTCCACTCAAGCTTCTACCCGCCTGCCTCCCCGGTACACCACCACTGTCTACTTCTGGCCTTGCATGTTCTAGCTGCTGGGCAAACTTTCAAAACTGTGCCGGCTGCAGCTTGGAAAAAGAACTGCTGAGTGGGAGTCCTTATATAATGATGTATATATATATATATATACGTATGTGCGTCTATGTAAATGTATATACTGTATATACACACATGCACATGCACATACATTTACACAAGCATCATAGTTGGATAAAATCCCATTTTATCATACAATATCCAATCTGGTGATGGGTTGAGACCAATGATGCGAATGGAGGGATGAACATCAATCCAAACGAGCTACTGTATCACATTTAAAGAAAACCCAGGGATTCCATTTTTTTCGACTCCATGCTATCACACAATTGGTTGGTTCGGGAATATCACACGAATTTCTACTACCTTAAACCAGTGCAAAAGACATTTGATCAACTGTGGCCATGCTTCAGTGAACACCTGCAATATGGAATGGACGCCTTCTGCTCCTGTCGGATTTTAAGTATTGGAAACATGATAGAAATGAGACGCACAAGCCATATTCATCCGCCAACGTAAACATTGTTGTCCTCCCATACCCTTTCTATCTTCACAGGTATAGTAACTCCCAAAAAGATAGAACATATATGAACATATAGAACTGTTATTTACGAATCATTTGGAGAGGATCTTACTTTTTGATCTTTTTTGTGTCGCAAGGCGGCGCAGATGCCAAGCTGGATCTTCACCTTCTGGAGGTGTGGAAGATGAGGTTTTCAACCGGTGGATGGAATGGGAACCTCCTATTTTGTGGCAAACCTGTTTCACGTTTTTTTTGCTTTAATAATCATGATTTTGTGAAGCCAAACTGATGAACCACTTTGGGTTTTGTGATGGCTTTGGTGACATGGCAAAGAGCCCACTACATGGGGTGTCCACTGTTCATTTTTGGTGGTTCAATCCCAGGCTTTCCCAGCACACCGAGGTCCATGTGCAATGAAGGCCGCAAAGAGGACGGGGCCGGGAGCAGTTAAGCCCTGCAGTGATGGTTCGGTAGCTGGTTGGAGACTGGAGTGATAAGCCAGCTATAAATATAGTAACCACCAAGAAAGAAGAGTAATCTACCACTATTTTAGTGGGATTCTAATTTCTGCATTTTGGGGCTGGCCAAAAAGGATAATCTTACAAACTGGGGACTTACAATCCGATTTTGAACCATTTACTATATAACTGGTGAAAGTATAAACCTGAGTCTGTGTGAGACTCGTGCCGGGGCCCCGCACACCGTTGTTGATGCGCGCACACATAAGACATGTGCGGAAAGCACTTTCAGAGCAAAGCCAAACATGTATACTGTAACCAACAATGAAGTCAGTGTGAAGCACCATTCTGCCTGATAGGTGGCCTTGCTTAGGGACCAAGTTTGGAACTGGAAGCAATCCACAGCAGGTCGGTGTTTTTCGGCACTGGGGTGAACTCCACAGCTGTATCCGAGAGTTGATGTCTGTAGGCCTTGGGTCAAAATTCAGATCCAGAGGCAGGTTTTGGTCTTCTTTTAGCACTGTAGTATTTGCATCATCCCATGTTTGAGTATTCAACTTTGACCCATTCCTACATATGCCTTGTTTTTGACAGACACATATATACAGAAACGAGTTTGCAGGGACATTCACACGAAACCCCATACACTTGATGGTGAACCCGGCGGTTGCCAAGAGCTGTCAGGAAACGGCCAAGAACTATGCACGCACCTTTGCAATGCTCTTCAGAGAGAATCAAAAGGCAGGGACTAAAGAAACAGCTTTTGACCAACCCATCAAAATTGGAGGTTTTAATGGGAACATCATAAGAAAACATGGAAGACATTCACACATCTGAGGCATTAGAGCCACCATGAATCCCTCAATGATTGCGATATCCTGAGGATGTTTTGGTGTGGACTGTACTTGCACTAGTAGACTTGGCCTTACAATGTCTGGCTTTGTCTGAACATAGGCATCCCATTTCAATCCATTTCATCCATTGGTTGGTCAAATTAATTTGATGGCCATAGAGGTATAGTCACAATTGACTCAAAATCTTGGACAATCTTGGAGGGTAAATCATGACCATTTTGGCCATGATTTGATAACCATAACTGGGGGTATAGTCTACACACATCCATCTCACAGCTCCATTTTTGATCGGTCCTACATGGCTGTTGCTTCGATCATGGTCAGAGCCCCCAGCTTCTAGGCACCCTCCGAAATGGCCTCGCAAACCTACTTCGAGCTGGTGAAGGCTATGGAAATTCATGGGTGCAGAAGGAGAGCTGTGGGAGGTTGATCCACCAGACTTAGGAATTCCAGAAAGCTTCCAGAAATGATGATTCAATCTGGACAAATGGGGGGATGCAAATCTAAGATGTGGGAATACCACCACTCATGGACTCATCAGTTGATGAAAGCTTGGCTAATAGGTGTGTCGCCAGAGCTGTCACCAATGGAAGCATGATGTTTGCTCTCTTCATTCTAGCATTGAGTCATCTGTTTTGTGACATCTGTTGACCAACATTCCTCCCCAAATATGGAGGTTTCCTAAAATGGGGGGTACCCCTAAATCATCCATTTTAATGGGATTTTCTATTATAAACCATCCATTTTTGGGTACCCCTATTTTAGGAAACCCCCATATGGGTATGTTGATGTGTGCATTTCACGACATGTCACGATCCAGTGAGATCACAAAGGTCACTGATTCGCCTGAGGCGTCACCCAAAAACAAGAGCGGGCCGAGAACTGAGAATATTCTGGAGAACGAGTTATTCCAAATCAGGGCTACGGTTTGGAAGAAACATCTTGTTGAGATTTCACTATTTACTTGGAAAAAACCCGGAAACTGGAACACTGGATTTGAGAAATGGCATGAATTGGCAAGTGCTCCAGTTGAAACTATGAATTGCACTTGAAGAGGTGGCTACAATGGCCGAGGAATGGGCAAAGATCGGCCTCGGTCGCTGCCTTTCAGAAGTTCTACAATGCGATTCAGGCCGTCGGTTGTTGACCGGTGACAGGCTTGGTGTTGCTTGGTGGGTTGAAGACTTCAACTTACTGGTGCTGAATGTAGGGAATGGGGGAATGACCTAGAATAACCATGAAAATAATCATCCCATTCCCCCATTCCCTACTAAGCACCAGTAAGTTTTAGATTCACAGGCAAAAAAAACTGGCAGTCGAATTCATGCCATCAAGGGCCTGCTGGCATGGCACGCCAATGCAATATGGTCGTGACAACATTCACAATCAAGTCACAGACCTTGAAAGTTTTACAGCACCTCCACTGTACTAACTAAAAAGGACTAGAACATAACATAGATGTATAGAAGTAGTTCTTGATACTGTCCAATACCTGTATGCATATCTGTGTCTTGTTTCTGCCTCCTTGGTGTGGATAGAATATCCCCAAAACTTCAATGTTTGAACTGGTCTGTGAGCGGGCCATTGGTGGCATTCTTTGGGTTGGTTTATTGGAAAGTCTACAGGAAGCCACGATATTTGAACATGATCCATGAGTATTGTCGGAGGTTCCTCTACATTTTCCCTTCATCCAAGTCTGAATGGGTGTGTCCGAAAACGGGATATACCCTCCGGTAATCAAACGTGGCAATTGAAAATCAGAGGTTTTAATAGGAAAATCATCTATAAATGGTGGATTTTCCATTGCCATGTTTGATTACCAGAGGGTATATACCCCAATTCATGGCAATTTTGATAGACAAGAACGATGATTTTAACCAGTGACTATGGGTGTT
The DNA here is from genome assembly GCA_003297045.1 of Symbiodinium sp. clade C Y103. Classification (NCBI taxonomy): domain Eukaryota; class Dinophyceae; order Suessiales; family Symbiodiniaceae; genus Cladocopium; species Cladocopium sp. clade C. The sequence continues at coordinate 37,131 of BGPT01001667.1, read as the reverse complement.
TTCAAACATTTGCAGACAAAGCCATATGGGCCATGGCCCAAAGTTTTATTGTATACCCATATTGGGGAGGGTCATTAATCCATTAGGGATTTAGAAACCCATTATAAGGATTCCCATTCATGATGGTGGTATAACCGAACCCATTTATCCCATGCAACTTGACCATGGCACATATCACTAGCCTTCTGCAGCGCCTGACACTTAGAGATATCCAGCGATTGCAAATGAAAGGTCCCCACGATGCTTGGAAGGCGTTCAAGCCGGACATTGCATGCACCAACCCGTATGAAACACTGGAAACTTTGCATGGTCAAACGTCAGAATTGGATGGAGAAAAGCTGCAGGCAAGCCCTATATTTGATGGGAAACACACCTTTGGTTTCCTTGAGACATTCTCTGAAAATCATCTATTGGAAATACGGTCAAACCATGGTCTCATGATGATCCCCTTGATGCCTCAAGCCAGCCACGTTGTTGCGATGCTCAGCTTTCAGGGAGATGTGTCAAAGCTGGACGAACCTGATGAAGACGCCAAGTTTTGCCAGGCTCAGGGTGTTTCACCAGAAATTCCAATGGGTGCAGTTCACCTCCAACCTACAGCAAGGGTGTTAAGTATGGGCTCCGAATATGGAAAAACATGAGTTGGTCTTGCTTGGCTTCAAGTGTCATTCTTTGTTTCTTACCTCGGTGGCTGGATATCTCAGAAAGTGGCACGAAACGCCTTTCATTGGCTGCCCACATGTTGGATTCCATCTGTGGCGCCACATCCCATTACTGAATCATTTGGGGACCATTTTACATCATCACATCAAATAGCTGGTGTACAGCATACCCAAGAATGCAAAACAAACGCAAGAAGGTAAAACAAAAACCATCATCCCATGATTCATCCCATATCTCCTCCCATAATTTTCCATCTCCAATCATCAAACCAGAACTATCCCATTGTTGGGTAAAAACCACATGAAATCCAACGTCCAGGTGAGTGGTGAGCAAAGGCCAAGGCCTGGCCGAAAGCCCAAACCGCCAGAGGAAGCACAGGCCGTGGCCTTGGGCTCTGAAGACTTCACGTTTCGCTGGGTGGTGGGTCAAAAATGGATGTATTGGATGAACCCAGGAATTGCTATCTCTTCCCCAGCTTCAATTCCCAGGTTTCATAGCAAATTCTGATTTTGAACCTGGGTAACCACCACCAGTGAATGATTCGGCTTACTTTCGGGGAAAGAACGAGGGATTTGATCCAGAAACAATGGTGTGTGGAGTTTTTGTGATTTTGCTAAAACTGCAAAAAAATTAGGAATCCATCCATTTGAATTTGGTAAACCCAATGCCACAAAGCTCCAATGCCATGGGCAAGTCATGGTGGGTTGTACTAGTTGGTGTGTTTTGGCGATCATCATAACCCATTGGTAGGGATTCCCGTTCACCGACCACTATCCATGTGATTCCATCTATATGTATATCTATAATATATGTATACATATATATATATATATATATATGGAGGTTTCCTAAAATAGAGGTACCCCCAAATCATTCATTTTAATAGGATTTTCCATTATAAACCATCCATTTTTGGGTACCCCCATTTTAGGAAACCCCCATATGTATATACACATATGTATATTCCCCCCAAGTAACATAGACCCTGCCATCAGTCCGGGGTTTGAAGATGAGTTTTCACTCAAACTTGGCAAACTCAGGGTTGAAGTGTTGCATCTTTTTGGGTATATATATATATATATCTATATATATATATATATCCCATCTACACTGGTCAGTTTTCCCCATTTTTCTGGGTCAAATCTCCCCATTTCTCACATTCCTCCCGTGGAAGTGGGTGACACCACCTTCGCCGACAGGCCAACGGTGCAACGAAGGCCGAAGCCAAGGCTCCTTCGGCGAAGGCGGAGGCGAAGGCGGCGCGGGTGAAGAAGGCGGAGAAGGCGGAGGATGAGGCCAGATGGGTCTGCTGTGGAGTATATTATATCATGGAATATATGACCAACAAAATACATGATATCACAATGAAGCGTGACTTACTGCTGGAAGATCCCCGAGTTAATTCGATGATTTTCCTAGCTGCAAACCTCCATTTAGTTCGGGGATTTTCAAGCTAGACATGTTTGATGACACCGGAGTGAACCAAGAAATGTGGGATACAGTGGGGATATGATGGGTATATATGACATAGGATATTTGGTGTGCTTGCATTGGTGATGGATTAGGTTATACCATCTAATTTATTGGGGACTATGATCACCCATAATCGAAGGAAGTTTAGAAGCTAAACAGCTAAACCTTCCGACAATATGGACAGATGGAAAAGCACAGCCATGAAGAAAGTCAGAAGAGAAGAGATGCAGGTGTGCGAAAAGGTAGGAAAGTCGCGNCAATATGGACAGATGGAAAAGCACAGCCATGAAGAAAGTCAGAAGAGAAGAGATGCAGGTGTGCGAAAAGGTAGGAAAGTCGCGAAACACTGTGTTTTCTCAATGTTTTGTGGCTCCGGAGGGTCGAAAAGTAGGCTCGCTAAAGCGGCGGGTGCGGAGACATCTTGGCAGATGAGAGATGAAAAATTGCACGCCGTTGNAACGTGAGGGTCTCGGAGCACTTTTGGACGATTCGATGACGACTCGATGTCGAAAAAGTGCACGCCGTTGTGGCGCGAAGCACATTTGGAAGTCAAAAGTGTCAAAAAGTGAGGGTTTTAAGCACATTTTGAGATGTCAGTTCACTAACTGAACTAACAACTTAACAACTTAACAACTTAACAACTTAACAATTGAACAACTTAACAACTTAACAACTTAACAACTCAACCACTTAACAACTTAGTTACTTAGTTTGTCAGTTACTTAGTCAGTTAGTCAGTTTGTTAGTCAGCTAGTTAGTTAGTTAGCTAGTCAGTTACTTAGTTAGTCAGTTCGTCAGTTAGTTAGTTAGCTAGTTAGTTAGTTAGGTAGTTAGTTAGTTAGTTAGTTAGTTAGGTTAGTTTGTCAGTTAGTTAGTTAGTCAGTGAGTCAGTTAGTTAGTTTGTTAATTAGTTAGTTAGTTAGTCAGTCAGTTAGTCAGTTAGGTTCGCTCTGCCATCCATCATTCACAGCAACTCACCTTTCCTATAGTTTGCTATTCCTGAAACTTCCGCCACCGCCTTGTGCGGTACTACTGGTAGGATGAGTAACCAATCATTTAGCATACGTATTTGTCCGAAAATGGCTTATTAACCCAAAGGCCTAAGGGGCTGGATTTAGGGGTATCCTATTTTCAGACCAACACATATTTGGAAGGTGAAGTCCATAGCGGCCAGCTATTTGAATCTGACCTAAGGGTACCAGGGTGAACTGATCCACTGAGCCAAAATGGAGTATTCTAAACATACACGTTGGCCAAGCTTGTTAGATATCAACTTTTGTTGGTTGCACTGCATTCCAGATTTCCTTTTGCATAACAAGACATGGTGGATTTTTACCGGCGAATGCGGCTAATGGATCCAACAAACATCCTTTGGGGCGTTCTTGACAGACAACAGGCTTCTGGGACTGCAACAAACCTGGGTGCATCAAGGAGGAAAAAACGGGGGATTTTAGCAACAATTGAGGTATGAACCAATGGTAGGATTGAACAAGACGCAAGGGATGGGACCATCAACAGCCACAATCTTACCCACTAAAAACATCAAGGAATTGATGACCAAAATTGTGGACCGAGGTGAAGGGCCGAAAAGCCAAACCCAAGGAGAACAAAGAACGGGAGAAGATCAAGGTGCAGCCTGGGGGTGGTCCTCCGATCCATCCCCGCAGATGTCAAACATCCCTGATGATAGGGTGTACTTTTTCCACAAAAGATGGTGGGGATTGACCAACAGAAGAAAGGATGCATGGATCGTTGCAATATGGTCATTGGTCAAGTTGGGGGAATTGTCTGCTGAAAGGGGATGGTCGAATCGCTAATGGTAATATACCCCTATTGTATACGTTATGCCTAGATATGGATTCCCTAATGGTAAATATTCTCCCAATATCCCCAATCATATCCGGTCCCAAAAGATGGGGAATCTCTACTGGTGCTTGGATGACGGGCGTGTCATGAGGTGAATTCGGAAGAGGGATTCCAAAGGCGGGAAGATGGGCGGGGATTCTGGTTGATGAATTGAGTGTTCAGCCACGGTTGATTCGTGAGCTCACCACTTAAAAGTCAGGTGAGTTTCCCCTCAATGCAGTGGTCCGCAAATTACATGGTAGCAGGTTGCACACGGTCTCTCATACCATCTGTCTCGTGTCTCAAACCTTCCAAATCCCCAGCTAAAGGCGAACCCACCGCTGATGTTGCATTCATTTTTTCGGTTTCTTGTCCTGGGCCAACAGACAGATGGACATGGACCGAATCAGTTTCCCAGTTTCCCCTTTCTTTTGTATAATCAATTTGGGGACAGGTCGAGAGGTTTGACCCTTACAGACCTTGCAGCTTAAATCACCAGCGTTGCCGCAGGAAAACCGTTCCGCTGAAGCGCGCCTTTGAGCTGTTGGCGGGGCCAAACTCTGAAGCGCCGCTTGGTTGTTTGGGAGTTGATGGCTGGTTTTGGGGGATTTCTGGTGGTAAAGCCAATAGTCATACCATACCCAGGAAAATCATGGTTTACCCATGTTTACCCAATGTTCGCCAGTTGGGGATGCATTCTTGAACACCAGAAGTACCAGAAGAAAGAAGTGTATTGCCTTGTGTTCCAGTGTACCGCCAGACATGCATACCCTTTTTTGGGAAGACACCAACCCTTTGTTGGCTGATTTTCTTGGGATCAACCTCAAAATTCATAGTTAGGTGATGATGTTAGTCAGGATAACCACGTGTTCCTCGCTACAATACAGTAAGTTGAGGAACATGTCCAACAGATCATGATCCAACATCCCAGGCCATCGGTCCGGCCCCGCGCGGTGCACGTGCATGGCCGCGATATCAACAAACGCATGACTGCAGGGGGGCGGGCGGAACTCGGATCGCCCCTAGTGGCTTTGTTGTATGACCTGGGATCTCACTACTGAAATTTGGGGATGTTGATAGTTTTGGAACCAGCTTTTTCACATGGTCACAACTTATGATGTTTTGAACCGCCTGTACTGTAGCGGGTACATCAAAGCTTCTCCTCTTTCCGCCGGGCACAACTCTGCATGTGACTCATCCAAAATCATCCAGAGTGCTTCACAGACTCCGCGCCCCAAGCCCTGGAGCGGATCAATCCAACAAAGTCAATTCACACAATCTTTCTGGATCTTTGAACATAAAAGACAAAAAGTATGTATATAATAATATGATATCTAATAATCTTTTATATCACATTTTTTTCCAACCATCTTTTTGCATCCCTTCCGTTTTTGCGGCCACGGCCAACGACTTTGTCATGGCACATTGTGCACCAAAAATCTCCAGGGCGCAGCGCATTCATGGGCTCTACACGGAGATCCAGGAGACGGCAGCAGGATGTCGTAGGGATCCCATTCCACTGTGGTTTTTAAGGGTAAACCATGGCAACATCACCATTTGGAGGTTTCCTAGAATGGGGGTAGCCCAGTAGAGATGGTTTCTAATGGAAAATCCTATCAAAATGGATGATTTGGGGGTACCTCTATTTTAGGAAATCACCATTTTTGTAGGGGTAAACCATGGTTTTTATCCCAACAATAGATATTTGTGGGTTACTATAATCTGGTGAAGCCAACAATAAACCATCTTCCAATATTGCCACGAATGGGTAGGTTTAATTCTCATCCCCAAATGGTACTGTAGATTTGTGAATTATTGCTTCTACCACGCGAGTATCATGTTTTAGCCACTATAGTATGGGGCTGTGTCGGACCTACCGGTTTTTCCCATCCACTATCCGCAGATTCTGTTGGTTAAATCATGTTCAATCATAAGCCAACAGGTTGGTATAGACAATGGATGAGAATGGGGATTCCTTCTTGGGTTTACCACATTATCATCCACTATCCACACAGTTGGTTGGTTAAATCATGTTAAATCCCCAAGTATTCCTTGGGTTTAGCAGCCATTACCCTCCGGTAAACTAACAGTTTGCTATGGTCTAGATGGTCCATTTCGTTCGATGATCTAAGTAGCTGTGAAAAATGGTGATGGCTTCCATAGCTTCGTCAAATTACCGGAGGGTAATCAACAAAAACGGGGAAGCCACCTAGATGGATAGTTTAGTACTAACGAATCTTAGGAAACTGGGATTGATGTTGTTGATCTCAACTGATGATTGAGAACTATTTTTGATCAATATGAATGACTATAAACTATAGTTATGAATCGTACCGTATCTGTGTAAATCGATGTAATATATCTGTATATATATATATATGTACAAATATATATATATATATACACATATATATATATATACAAATATATATATATATATACATATCCAATGTTTATAATTCATCACTGTTTTGGCCCCCTAAGTCACCAATAAGTCCTAGATAAGTCGAGTTATGACTCCTGGATGGTGCTCGACCAGGATGAAGTGAAGGGTGGAAAACCCGTCTTTGAGAAGGCCGACCATGAAAAGTACCATGGCAGCAACACTTTCCCAGTCACCAGGATGGGGAGGTTGATATGGACGAGTTGGGCCCAAGTCGGGGACATCCCCAAGTTTTTTGGAAGGATGATGATGCAGAGCCAAGCTCCAGAGCTTGGGGTTTGCGGCTTCAACAGTTGGAGAAGTAAAGTATGGATCCTGTGGAAGATGTGTTAGTTCGAGACTCCAAGACCCAGGTGTTGCACCAGACATGGATCAACACCAAGGAAAACCTACATCTTGTTCAACGAAGAGAAAAAGACTTGGAGGCTCGAAACTGGAACCCAGGGGGAGCCATGTTGCCGAAGTTAGCCCATCCATTTGTCAATGTCATGTTTTAACGGAAGGAAACATATGAGCTATGAATTATCAACATATCATAAGCCAGTCATATATGGGATATTGATATACCCACTTGTAGATGGAATACATAATATTAAGCACTTACTAATCGGGATGCATATGCAGGTAGAGGTTAGTTGATGAGAGTGGCTGAAGTGAATCAACCCGCTGCTTGCCCTCCAGTAATCCCACCTGGCAAAATGGAACTCCTTTTTATAGATGATTTCATATCCATTCTTTTCTCACTGAATTTCCAGATGTTTTTCCCCATCAAAATTCCGATCGAAGCCGTTTTTTTCATCTCAACCAGGATCATTTGACTCATGTCCATAAACATTCCGATCGAAGAGAGTGGAGCTGCTCATTTTTCATTTCAACCAGCTTTTTCGCCAGCCCTTTCACTTGGAGCCGCAGAATCGTCACCGTGTCTAGGATGTCCGTGTCCATGGAGGAACAAGGCGACTTTGCCAAGGTGAAGGCCAGGGCAACTGCAGGGTTTTATGGGTTGAAAAGGCCAATGGGGCCCACACAGCCAGAGATTTGAAGGGTTCGGCTTCATCCAACAAAGAAGCAGAGTTTTGAGTGTTTTTTTTTGCAAATTCTTTTGGATACGGTGAATACTTGGGTGCTCTGATCCAGCGGACACCAAAAGGTTGAGGCCGACTCGAGTACCTCTCAGAAAACCAATTGCGTTCCTGTTGATCGTCAGCTTCCACCTTTAATTCCAAGGGCATGTTTAACCATCCAAAGGGTGGATCCTCCCTGGACGCCAGGAGCCGGTAGATTTGCCGTGGATGGTGACGAAAGCCTGGAAAGTCTTTAGTGAATCCAACGCCTATGAGGAGGAGTGAATCCACCGTCTTTGGATGTGCTTGGTAAGCTGCTTGGTGTACTGCGCTGGCTTGGGTTCCAAGGTTGTTCAAGAGAATTAGAAGAGAACATGTAAGTGGAACTAGTGGATGAAGTGGTAGCTGGTGAGTGTCGAGTTGCCGAAGTGGTCCCTAGGGTCCTCTGCGCACTTTTGATGATCGCCGAACTGGCTCAAGCTTGTGCAGCCAACCGCTAACCAGGGGTGATAATCTATCTTGTCAATCCGGAAAGATGCCGGACAGATCCATTGATCTCCAGAAAGACCCCTTGAAGACAGAGATTTCCAGACAGTCGCACCGGGCTATTTGACAGCAACAAGAATGACTGTAGATTACATATGCATTAGTAGATGTTTCGTAGCGGCCAGCGGGGCGCGTCACGGTTTCGTCATGTTTCACCATGTTTAAATTATCTTTTAGAATGGTTTACCATGTTTGAGAGTTCTGCAAATTTGATAGTTTGACCACCACTACCACTTGAGACCATGCCACTTAGTAACTGCTTAATAGTCCGTAAGAATCCCATATATAACCCCTATACATAGTATTACATAGTTACATATACCCCATTTCTGTCCATGTTCCAATGGACGAGAATGAGACCTTTCGTGTGGTCTTCAAGCGCGTGGCCGTCCGCAAGTCGCCCTCTGTCACCGCGGAGATCGTGGGGGCCGAGACGAAGGGCGCGACGGTGACGGGGAAAGTCTCGAGGGTCCAAGGGAAGTTGTGGGTGCAGAGGTCGGATGGAACGCCAGGGTGGATGCTGATGGATGGGACAAGCCTTGGCTTAGGACAGGGGAGAGAGGGAGGGTTTGGGAGGTTGAGAATTGGGAATCTGTTCTTTGAGCTATGTGTACAATATATGATATATATATATATACACTAATCTATGATCATAGTAATCTATGATTTATTTATTCTCAGTCAACAAGTATCTGTCTAGCTGCTCAGGTTGATGTACAGTTTACATGTATGTATATATATATATATATGTATATATATATATACATACACAATACATATATCCCCATTTACTGTGATACAACATATCTATACGTACTAAATGTATTCTACATATGTATGTTTTTTGTGGTCAGCGCCCGGGGCCTATATTGTAGAATTGTTCATTCAAACCAGCATCCCCCCAGCCCTGCTAGGAAAGTTGTTGGAAACCTTCCCAGCCATGAAGATGGCTTGTGGCAACATCGGTGAACGCCTCTGGCACTCGCCTCTACGCGAACTTCCACGGCCCCAATGGGCGCCCAGACATGGCTATGTAGCGCTGTCCGGCGGCCTGTCTGCCACAGGCTGGCGAAATATCTGGGTCTTGGGTGGAATCATTCCGACGCCTGGCAATCATTGGAATCTTGGGGGTGCCTGCCAGTCAATTGGTAAGTGGTGAACAACCTACATAATATATATATATATGGTTACACACACTCCAGAACTCGGCGGAAAGCATTCAAGTATCTCCAATTGTCTGCATTTTGAAAAGCAATGGTCTGCTGATATATATATATATATAATATATACATACATGCATACATATACACATACTGTGGTTGAACTCCATGAATTTCTAGACTTTCCAATCAAAGCCTTGGTTGATTCCCCTGTTTCCCCCCAGGAACCTCGGCTATTCCGACGACATTTGGCGCAGCGTGGACGGGGGAACCTCCTGGGGCCTGGTGCCCGCGGGAATTCACTGGAGCCCCAGATCTGACTTCGGATGCTGTGGCGGGTCCACCGCACCGGAACCGAAGCCCAAAGGCGCGGCTCGTGGCCTGGAAGCGCGAGAGGTGGGGGTTTTCCTTTAGCCTCACTAACTATGGGGTTTAATGGGGGTTACTACACCTAATGGGATTACTAATAAGCTATTAGTTCTATATATATATATAACCGAATAATAAGCTACTAGTTCTAGCAACCCAGAAGGAATAGTAAGCCGCTTAGAATCCCATTAGTTGTAGCAAGCCATTAGTTATAGTAAACCCCATTGTTTGTATAGTAGCCCTCTGCATGTTTGCCAGCTTTACCAGGACTGCTGTCCTGAGTGATACTTTACCGGGGTAGTAGCCCTCTGGCAAATACTTGGGGTTAGTACAACTAATGGGATTCAATGGGGCTTAATGGGGGCATTATGAGGATATCTACAATGCGGCAAACCCAATAATAAATACTGCCCAACATCAGTATAAATGGGTATATAGCCATCATTATCATTCCAAATGGTAGGTTTATTATTGGGTTTCTCACATTAATGGGATTCAATGAGATTTAATGGGGCCATTCTGAGGATATGGAACATAACCAACTATGATATTTGCGGGTTGTCTGAAAATGGGGAATACAATCCAAATCGAAATTTGTCTAATGAGAAACATGATGATAAACTGATGACAAACCAGTGTTTGAGAAAAGGTTAGGATTTTACCAGGTTACCATCTAAAATGGGATATAGAGCAATGTGGTTATAGCGGGTTAGGCAATAAAATTGGAATACCCTCTGGTAATTTAAGGCGGCCATTCAGACCATCATATCTATTAATAATAGGTAAATTGTCTTAAGATTGGCAAATTTCCATAGCACGTTGAATTACCAGAGCGTATGTTATTCTTTTTTTTATTTAGTTATTCTATTCATTTATTTATTTAGATTTTTATTCATATACCTTTTCTTTTCAAATGATGTGGACAATGCTGGAGGAGTTCTTTGAAAGTGCCACAAACGGGGGTTTGAACATTGGTGTGGGGAGCCCCCATGAGAGTTTGATTTTGAAAGACATAAGGTGCTTCAAATGTTTTGAGCTACAACAAATGGCGGTGCTGAATGAGGTTTAACTACGGTGGATATGAAGCTGCATCAATTCTATTGTTTGGCAATGACAAAGAGGGAAACGATCATTTTGACGGCCAGAAATGATTTATGATTCATGTCGGTCAGAATATGTGTATACATGCATATATACACAGACAGACACACACACACATATATATATGTATAATTATATGATATATAAAAGCACAGGGTGATTGTCTCTCCAAAAGCCTTGTTACATTTTCCATGTCTTATTTGGCCGCATCGCAATCTTCATTGGTCTTCATTGCGTTGGTGAAGTATCTCCTTCACAGTTGGTGAAGCAATCCGATCCGTCTAAGTATCAATCCCTTTGGATTACTCTTCATGATGAAGTCCACCCCAAATTGCATAAATATTAAAATCTGATAGTATTGGATTGCTCTTCCTTTTGTGCCCAAGAAATGGGTCTAAACTTCATCTTAGTCCCCAAAAAAACCAGAGATTCTTCAGCACCTTGCGCCAGGTGTGATCTATGTGGTGGGCGGCCAGGGTGCCCCCGGTCTGCTGGCCGACGTTTGGGCTTCTGACACGGCGGGCCGCTCCTGGGCTCGGATGTGTCCCCGCGCACCCTTCGGGGGCAGGACGGGGGTCGCCTGCGCCACGCTGCCGGGGAATCCCCTGGTGTTGGTGGTGGCAGGGGGCGTGTCGGATGATGTTCACAGAGATTTGTGGGTCACTGGCCATTTTTTCGGAGAATCTGCCGTTTTTTTTGTTTGTTGATTTTGAGCAGAATTACAACAAAATCTCAAAATGCAGTTTACGATATGATCACACTGAGTCACAGGGATTTCTTCGATTTGGTTGGAGAGCAGGTCAGTCCCAGAAACTCTATGATGTTTTCCAGGGCGGTTTGAGTGTATGTTTCGGAGCTGGATCTACAATGAAATGCGTACCAGTTTGCTGATTGAAAATTGAAGCGCCCTCAAAGCAGCTACGGCATGCTTCCCTTGTAAAGAAGGCAAATTCGATGTCTGAACATCCAGAAACCTCCTGCACATCAAACAAAAGTGTCCGCCATCCAGCAAAGACATTTACGATCACACCATCAACCAATCAGCTTCATTTTCTGACACCAAAAAGCTTAGAGTCGGGGAGCCCTAGCTTTTGCCCCAGTCCTGTCTCCAGACCTGCCCTACAACCGCCCAGCACCAGGTGAGCCAAGATGGTGGTGTGACTTTCTCCATGTTATCCTTGACCATGCCCTTGGGTGTTGGCCTCATGAAGTGGCCTCCCCATCTGCTTTGCGCCTCCCGAGCCATCAATGGACGCTTGGGGCTCTGGTGTCTACGCCTCAACCTGGGAGATGCTGTAACGGCGGAACTGGAACCGCTGGACGAATTTTCGCAGAGCTTTGATAGCCACCTGGCAGTATGGGAAGTGGACAGGAGAGTAGGTGCAATCTTTCATTTGAGATCTCGAATTGCCAGGATCACGTGTGGCCAGCCAGGAAGCTCCACGCTCCTACCCAGGATGAATCCTCAGGTGAAGATCTGAACCCCAGGCCCAAAAAAACATCAACGAGGGCTGGGTCTGAAAGAGGAGTCATAAGAGGAGTGGAACCCAACTTCCACACATCTGTACTTGGTGGTTTATCCCACTTTGAAAGTAGATTACAACCCCAGTTATAGGTGGATTGACCCACTTCCCCCACTAAAAAAAGTGGGGTTGGGGCGTCCACTTACTGGTTTGAAGTGCAGATCTCGACCCGACCTGAGGTGAATGGAGCCACGAATTGCCCAAACCTCCCAGGTTTGGTCTGGATTTAGAAGCGCACGCGGCGATCAGCTTTGATAAAACTGCCACTGGACCTGGACCGGGGAAAACCACTGGAGGAAAAAGGGCCGAATGGGCAAAACATCTTTGTAGATTGCTCCAATACTGGCAATATCTGGCAATACTCCATCATAGTTTCTGGGTTTGGTCATGCCAAGGCAAACTTGCAAGCGCAAAGCCTACCGGAGCCGAAATCGGTCTCAAGTCCTGCTCCCTGGGATTGCGAAAATCTGCCACTGGAGAAGATGTCGTGTCATGTTCCTCCAGATTCGTGCTGGGTTGTTTGCGACATGGACGCGGCCCACACCCGTGGACATGGGAAGATTCATGTGCTGACTGAGGATCGGTGTTTTGCCTCTGACCGACAGCAACTGAGAGAAGCCGGTGAGACTTTGTGTGTTTTAGCAATCTGAGATACCACAGAACTGCACCCATCAAATAATTAAGTTCATGTAAATACATAGTTCGGACATGTTAGGACATGTTCGGATATCAGACCTTCAGATCGGGTTTCATTGTATTGTATTGTATTCATAAATCATGCTTATCAACTAACACTCCCCAATTTTTCGCTGTTTCCAACGCAACCGCAGAGTTCATAGGCACCACTGGTGCCCAGGCAATATCGAGCACAGGATCATTTCGTGAAGCTGCTGGGCTTTCGACTTCAGTTGACCCATGGCATTCCGATGGATCTCTGGTTGGGACGTGTGAGGCCCTGCCTCTTACCACGGCCTCGGCGCTTTGCCGGTCTGGCGGCCAATTGAGAGGAAATTGGGAATTCGATTTTCATAGAGATTCTGGGTGGTGGTTTCAATCGTGCATGCTTATAATATCTTATAATTGCTTTTTACACATAGTTTCGTTTCCATCCCTACTTGGCATCTTGATTATTGCCAGGTGATTAAGTGACAAATTTTCTTGGTTTGAAACCACCAGCTCCAGATTTGCATTGGATACTTTGTAGTATCTTGGCGTGTGCCAATTTTCCAGATCAGTGATGGTCTGCACTGCGACGAGAGGGTTGCAAAAAAATGGCGTGTGAGAATCATTCATTTGTTGGAAGAGTTCCTGGACCAATTGGGTGTCATCACTTCCATAATATGGATGAGTTTTGGTTCATTCTGCAAAAATGTCACCAAATTTCAACAAGGAACGAACAGATTCAACTTTGTGAATACTCTCATCTCTCCAGGTTTCTTGTTCTGGTCGTCCTATGTTTTGCACTCAACCATGGGGATTGAATCCCGATTTCAGCTCTCTGGTGAGCCGATCCTCCAAGTGGATCATACCATCAGGGGTAGCTCCCAGCTCCGTGTTCGGTTCAGGACCCGGATCTGAAATGCGACTATTTGGACCCCAAGATGCCCCTTCCGGAGGCTGAAGTGGAGGTGCAGATGTCAGACGCTTTTGGTGCAGGGGGATGACAACGGCATGCATAACATCAGATGGGGATGGTTTGAAGCCTATGATGTCATATTCATCCATAAATCCAGGTTGTTCTTGGTGTGAACAGAAAAAGTATGTTTTTTTTTTTAAACGCCATCGCCTAAGAGGGAACACCATGTGCCCCTGTAGAATCTTTGGGATGGCCGAGCAGCTCAGCTCTCGGAGGTCTGTCTGCAGATGTCGGAAAATGGGGCCGCTTCTCCACCAGGTGGGCCTGGCCTTTTCCAAACGTTGTGGCCTTTTCTTCGCCGTTTTGGCAGTCATGAATGGCTGATGGTTTTCTGGAAACCTTTCCCCAAAGTATCCAACAATTATTCAACAATTATTCAACATTGTCCAGAATAATTATCCAAAGTGAACCTTTCCTCAATTGGTTTAAATTAGCGTCAGTAAGTTCGAGCCATTTTTGTTCTCAATGGTGGAGCAAACCCAGCAAACTCCCCATGTGGTGCAGTGGACCAAAGCGGACATGTTGTCCACGGCCGTGGTGATGTCAAATATAATATCATATATAATGGTAGAGATTGATATACTCACATATGGATATATGATATGTATAGTTTTAATATAATGTACATATTTGGATATATATATATATATATTATATATACATAATTCGTAGAAATGTATGGGGTTATGTACGGCACAAAAAGCAACAACTTATGGTACTTGACTAATGTCGTTTTGGATCAACCATTGTGAAGATTTATGATCTGTTGACATTTTGAATCATCTCCTGATTAATTCACAAGCCGTGGCCTTGCTGAAGCAAGGTGAATTAGCAACTGGCACCAGCTCATCCTCGAAGAGGAGATCTCGATGTCATTGTAAAACTGGTGAAACCAATGATGACTTTTGGGGTACCACAACTATGTTTCCCGAGACACCGATAGAAATATACCATGATGTGGAGGATAGAATTCAGATGAAATTTGTGCCTTGGTGTTCTTTGAAATGTGATTTTGCGCAGCCCAAAGTGACTCCACTTCAGGGCAAAGCTCTCTCCCAGTCAAACTTGACCAGGTTTGAATGACATTTGCAGGATTTGAGTCAACATACCCAAGATGATCCCTCCCCCTAGTATTTACACTCCCCAGACCCCCCTGGCCCAGTATTGGATATACTCATTTTGGGGCGCAAATTTAGGGGCGTATTTGATATGATTGGGGTATGGGCATGGGATTATGTTAATTTTTTGCTGGCTTCATCATGATTCATCCCAATGAAATCCTCATTTTCTTGCCAGTCATAAGGAATTATACCGTTACAGCACCATTTTCCCAGTGAAACCCAGGGGTTTCCCCAGTTGTAGCACCAAGTTGGTTGACATTTCTCCGGCAGTTGCGGTTGGCCCATCTGATTCGCGCTAGCGGTGCTGCAGGAAAGACCGTGCGGAGCCGACACGCACAGGCGCAGCTGGTGATGCTATGTCCTGGCTGTTTGGATCACCATCTGATGATTTTACCAGCAAAAATTGTAACAGAAATGGTGATTCAATGAGATTTAACCAACAAAAATGGTGATTTTGTGGGATTTAACTTAACCATCAAACATGGGTATGTAAGAATGAAACATGGTGATGTATGATTCATATAATGAAGGTTAACCATCTCAGAATAACGATTTAACCATCAAACATAGAAAATTGACATGATTTTCATGGGTCTTTCACCAACAAATATGGACACATCATGGGGATCCATGGGGGAACAATGGGATATAGATCTGGAATCAACCATCTATAGTTGGGAGGAGGATACGCAATCAACTATAGGGAGATTAAATTACTATTGGGATGGTTCTTTCGGAGTTGTTTCCGATTCCTTGAGATGAAGCCATCTTTGAAATCGTCTTTGTCTTTGGAATTGGAAGTGGCTAATACTGGCCATGGCCTACAGCTTTACAAGAGATATTTTTCCTGAATACAGTAGTTTGTTGCTGTACTGTGATGCCCAATTAATTTCTTACTAGTAATAGCAATAAAGCTCCCCTGTATGGGGAGCCAAGTGTGAATAGGTCCAAAGCATTTCACCTACGGTAACCGAGAGGTGTCTAGATTGACCACGGATCAGGTCGTAGGTGAAGATGTGTGGTACACCCAATAATGAGACACCTCCAATTTTGGATGGTGTATACCACCACCATTTCTGGTAAGTCATTGGTGACCCTTGATGGTCGAATTATAGCTTGTTAATGGCATGGTTTGTTGAGAGTGACCCAATAGTCACCCCGTCGTTGTGGCTAAATGATGCCAATTGAGCGTGATGATCACTCACTTGGTCACCCATCGCAAAACGTTGAACAGGAGAGCGCGCGCTGCGGATATTGGGTGTGGCCGCCTATTTGCGCGAGCACTGCAAGCCCCGGAGTTTGGAAGGGAATGTGAGATCCCTATTGCCATACTAACCATCCCCAAATGGGTATGGCTCAAAATTATTAACCCTATAATTGGTTGGTTTATCTTAATTTACCATTAAAAATCACCATTTTTGGTACCATAATTTTCAGCCATCCCCAAATATTATCAAGCACAAAAAATGAAGCCTGGAAATTGAGTGTTCCATGAGTTCGATATCCAATTCTTCCCTGTGGGGTGCTCATGATGACATTTGAGGCCATTCTAGTATGTGGAAATAGGGGGGGTAAGATCATCCAATGTACCCCCTTTAAGATTCGATCGCAACTATGGATACTTCACCTGATATCTACACAATCATCATTGTTTTGATACGGCTTTATTATACTTTCTGTTCTTTTTTTGTCAACCGTCAAACCTCACTTTTGGGTCAGTGTTCTGCTTGCTGCAAGTCACAGATTTCTGTTGGATCTGACAAGGTCTAGATGACTCCATCAAGAATGCTCAGCGCATCATGGGAACCTACGACCAGCAGGCAACGCACTGCGGACGACATTAGTACGATGATAGATATGTTTGGGATCGAAAAACATCAATTTGCCTGGATTGCAAAACACAACTATAATGTATATATATATATACTGTACACTCATATACATAGTATACAGTGTACGGAATTGCATGTAAATGCATGCACATCGTTTTTTTCCCTTTCTGCAAATGGAAACAGTTTTGAATCTACAGAGATATGTAGGTATACACATCTACACACGACTCCGAGGGATGCTGGTCAGTGGGGCACCTGTTTGCCAGCGGATTGTCACCATTTGGGGAGGGTACCCCCTAATAAACCACGGGTTTATTGTAGTTTATTAACACGGGCGTGACATTACTTCAGACTGAAACTGACAGAAGGCAGCAGCCTTTCGTCCTGTGCAGGTCCTTTTTTACCAATGCTCCCCACATCATCACACAGGGAAATTGGTATGTCCAAGAATTTGCTAGGCTATATCGCCCCAAATTGCCATTTAAATAGAACTGGATGAAATGGCTTATATCTCGTTATGTCCCCAGCATGGTTTGGATACATCCCTATCTGATCCCATACATAGCTTGCCCGCTCATTGCTCCAGGGAGAACACAATGGGCGCCCCATCTTTGTGAAGGATGACAAGGCCCGCTTCTTCCAAATCTGAAGGACTTGTGAAAAAATAGGTGAACATGGGAGTTAGCCAACAAAACATGAAGAATGTGAGCAACAAAACTGGGATCTCTCCATTTCATGCGAGAGGATGACTTGATATCATCAACACAAGCTGACATGGATTATATATACATTCATACATGTGTGTATATATATATATAATTATGTACATGTAAATATATAGATATATACATGTACATATATATAAATGCATATAAATATACATATACATATACATATACATATACATATACATATACGTATACATATACATAGACATAGACACATACATATACATATACATATACATATACATATACATATACATATACATATACATATACATAACATTGGGAACAGAAACAGCTGGAATGGGATGTACTCACCCAACAGACACCAGGGGTTTGACCAACCTCAATTGGGCGGGAATTCATCCAACCAAGCAGGAATGGAACCAAGCCGGCAAAGATGGGGTTTGTTGTCTCAGAAAACGGTGGAAGATAGTCTTTGGCGGGAGCGACGCTTGACTAGGAGAGGTGAAACATTGGACCAACTACTTTTGGTAGCCATGGCTGGTGGTTCCTTGTCACAGCATGCAGCTACTTTGTGAAAATCCCACTTGGCAAGTCATGGGTGATGATTTGTTGATACTTCTGACATTTGGATTCAGCACATCAGAATGAATTGGGTCGCAGTCCAGCCCCTTGCTGTGGGTTGCATTTTGCTGGGATCCATGATTTTACAAACCACTGTCGGTTGATGGTTGTCTGAATCGTGCTATCCAGTTTAGTAGGGATCACCATTGTCCATGACGTGAGAGATCCCACTCTCAACTGGCCGGTTCAAGGGAATGCAATATGGGTATGGGACCAGACTTGGGTACCCCAAAATTGGATTTTCAATGGTACAAGCGACTAGAATCTGTGGTCCCATGGGCCTTAGATTTTGGCGCATACTGTACCTACACTCCAAATCAGATTTTTTGCCGGTTCAATCCCCGTCACACATTGCCATATAATACATACAATGTATATATATATATATATACACATACATACACATACACATACACATACACATACACATACACATACATATACATATACATATACATATACATATACATGTACATATACATATGTTCCCTATATTTTCATCTGTATTTTGCGACCTCAAACCATATCACCTCGGTCCTGCAGGCGAAACCCAGCGTCTTGTTCTTCCACACTGAGAAGGTGGTGGTTTTCCATGGCGGTTGAAACCGATGGAAATCATAGGGAGATCCAATGAACATCCTAAGATATATGAACTATGGTTCATTGTACTTAGGTTTCCTGAGAATTATATATCCAATTAGCCATGAGTTTATATATCCTTAGGGTTCATCACATTAGTTTCCCAAGATATATAAATTAATGGTCAATAATGGATATTGATGGTTGGTAATGGAGCAATAATCAACACTAGTGGATGAAGAATGGATAGTTGTGTTACCCTATGGTAATTTAAGAGTTTGATATGAAAAATCACCGTTTTTAATAGGTAAATCATCGAAATCTATGGGCCCTCTAAACTACAGCTGTGTTAAAGAACTCGGGGGTAATTACTCAACCATTTCTCTGTATCTAGGAAACTATCTAATGTAGACTGGCTGGTGGCTGTGGATATCTTTTAATTACCATCGAAGTGAGATGATGATCCCCGATGATGAACATATTTTTCAGGGGGTTAGAATCACCCACCAGTTGAGTTTCCTATCCCTGTGTGGAATGATTGAGGCCCAATCTGAATGATGTGTTGATATCACCAAGGTTGATTGTCGTGAAAAATCCGGGGGAAAATAGGCAGTACATTGTCCACTGGACCCAAAGCCACCAGAGTCGCCGGAGTTCTTTTCCGTCCCACCAACCTCCATTAGTTTTTCGACATCATTTGGGTGCTGTCTGACTGATGGTTGTCTGAAGGTGATGCAATAATCTCTTACCATTTTACATTGCCAATGGCTGTATGATATCTCTGTGAATTCACCAGGATAGAATGGACCTCTGACATACCCAATGACTTTGATGCGATATTCCTATCTTGCTCATATCATCCATCACCAGACGGACAGCCTCCCTTGGGACGGGGACCTGACAGGACAAATGGCGGATCGCCAAGTCCGTCAGCGAGCGAGGCAGCTCATGGAACTTGTGATCAAGGACATAGCTATTGAACATGGCCAGTTATAGTTGAATTACTCTTGAAAAAATGTCATTTTCCATAGCTACGTTAGTTTACCAGAGGGTATGGAACCTTTCGAATTCCGGATCTCCAAGCAAGAATCCCAAGGTTTAAACAGCGCTAGTACCGCATTGGTGGTCGCCATGGCCAAATATCAGGAGTCATTTTACATCAATCTCAATGCAGCCAAGAGTTGTTTGAAGTGGACACCGCTTTGCAGGACAACCAGGAGATCATACGATTTATATACACACAATTACATATAATTTTGGCAATGGCAATGGGTGAGCATCCAACCCAATCCAACATAAAAGGTGCAAGCAGTAGCATGGTAGCTATCCTGATACAAGAGAAGTAGCTGGCTGGTAGCTGATTGATGGCTTGAACATGGGTATGTCCGAAATAGAGGCATACCTGGTTCACCCCCGAAAGACCAGTGGCTGCCAGTGGCTCCCCAATTCTCAGACCAACCTGACAAACCAATGTTGGACATGTGAAATCCCCATTTTGAGGATTCAACCAACCATATTGCAATCCGGTGATTCAGTATGGCAAAGGAAAATATGAAAAATCTACCATTTGGTTCGCTGCAGGTGACTTCGCTCACGTCAAGGACCAAGCGGAGTTGCCTTGGCAAGTGGGAAGAGCTTGGAAGGCGGCCGCGAAGCGTGGGGAAGCGATGGAGAAAATGGCTGTGTCGTCACCATGAACAGGGATGAAAAGGGAGGATATGAAGCCTTGCACTCTGAATGGTTGATGAATGTGGATGCTATATCTACTAAAATCATATAGGGGTTTGGTGACAAGTATTGTAATTCACAAATGAGGCTAGTGTTTATGGAAAATATGTTTCTATATACCAGCTATTGAAAATGGTGATTTCTAGTCGATTTTCCCATTAAACATGGTGATTTTCCAGTTCGCCATGTTAGTTTACCAGAGGGTACCTACTGTATATCGTATTCTATGGATGGGTCATTGCATCCCCCCAACTCCTGTCCCAGGTCTTCGACGGTGAAACCTATAGGGAGGCGCGGTGTGTTGAGACATCTTTTTGGGACCCCAAAATTGTATGGGGATGGATCAAAACCAATTGATTGTACCGTTTTTAGATGTTTTGAGGGGAGATGGACAGCCATAAAGCCAGCTATTTTGGTGTGAACAGAAGGGCACCAGGGTTTTGACCCATAGCCATATCCAGGTCAGACATACTTAGCGGTGTCCGGGTGTGTCTGAACATGAGGAATACTCCCAAAAAGCATTTTTTAAAGAGAGAACATGATGGTGAACCAGTTGATTTACGGGTAATGTGGGCAACCCAAGGCCATAAAACCTACCATTTGGAGATGGTTTATACCCCCCATATATTGTGATGACTTGGGAATGGCCGAGCTTCAAGGTGCCACTGCTACCAGGGGAAACTATGGTTGGTGTCATGAATTCATCTCACCATGTTTATTTGGTTGAGATGCAGCAACACAAAACATGGCACTACCCCGAACATCTTTCTATTTGTTGCCATATTCCATTTAATTATTTAGTCCCACATTCCCATTTGTGTTGGGTTGTCTCCCTCATTTCATACGTTCATAAAGAAAGTCCTTGATTATATTTCAACGTGTTGTTGGTGACAATTTCCATTTCACAAGGCACTATCCACCAGTTACACCGAAATATGGTATAAATCGCTATGACAAATGAAATGGTACAGGTCCGGGCCAAAACCATTTATGTACCCCTGTAGTTCGCCTGAAAAACGACTAGGATTTATGGATGTCCATCCCCCAAAAATTTATGGGAAAATGATTGGTTTTGACCCATCCCCAAACCTCTGTGATCCTAAAAATACAACGTTTTGTGGGCCCGGCGCCGCAGGTTTCGATGACCGTGGAAGTTCTGGTGCAGGTCTGTGGATGCATTCTGCCTCTTTAAAAGCGGTATTGCTGGAAAGAAATGAACATGGAAAGAAATCATACACATACGATATAAATCAGATATAAAGCTTCACATGGGGAACATATATCGTTTCCATTGTGTGTAAAAGACTGGAAAGTTGAGATATAAATATAATAGATACATCATACATCAGATACAGTACGTGCTACCTGCAAGTGTCTTTTTGTACAGGAGCATAGAGATGCAAAACTCTAGACATATGCACATGAATCAGTCATAGATGTAGAGCCAGATGGAATTGGCTCTCGCATGTCTTGGTGACCGGCCACATTCTCCCTAGCTAAAACTCCAATACACTAGGATAGAATTTCAATCTGCAGGTAGGATGGGGGTATATTCTCTCTACACATGAGGACGTCGCCCTGTGGATGACAATCCTATTTCCAGCAGTACATTGGGGATGGCAAGTATACAGTAGATGATTTATGCACGAGGATTTTGATTTGCGAGTTTCTTTTCTGGAGAGCTGAAAGTTGCTTCAACCAGATATCATCAGCCCTCCATGATCACAGCAAGGTGGGCCCCCCATCACCCCTCAGCCAGCCTCGTGTGCGAAGGCTCCGAAAGCTGAAGATGAAAAGAAGAGGTGGGGGCATCATCCTGCAGCAACCCCCAAGATTTGGTGGCGACCTCCCGTACTTTCACATATTTTAACAGTTTGCGAACTGGAAAATCCCGATTTTTGCAAGGTGAATAAGCATCTAGAAATCGACCTTGGTCCATAGCTATGGCAGCTATGTGAAAGTACTGGAGGGTACATGTTCGATGACCTTTATACAATTGCTGGGTTTATTGGGTCAATGACATACGGTAGAAGACACAGTTCCCAGCGCGTTACTGTACCCTGAAAACCCGCCGTTGGAGACTATCCCAGGGCAGCTCTGATTGTGGGTGATGAACCCATGTCAGGAAACATCTCATGAAAACAAACCTCAATGTAACATGTACGCATGTCACTATCATAGTTCAATCTGTCAATAGGTCCACCTGTCGATATGTCAAACATGTTTCTGAGCTTGAGGATCACTCGGCGGAGGAGTAAGTTGAATACAACAACTAGAATGAACCTCTGTGTGGTGTGGGAAGTGAACCCGGCGGGTCGAGTGCACTGTGGTCAGCCAAGCATGAAATTGCCATATATTGGTGCAACATCCTTCTTCTTTTGGGACAAAACCCAAAAGATATTGAGTTTGTACATACACACCCCCATTATAATTGTCCCATATTATCCCAATTTTTTTCCCGATTCCATTAACTCACCATTGTGTTGGTAAAATCCCTTCAAATCCCAGTTGTGCTGGGTCAACTCCCATGATACAAATTCCAATTCTTCTTGGTTAAAGTTCATGAAATCCCCACTGTTGTTGGTTCAATCCCCAAATTTTTGGCTTCAGCTGCCCATCCTTCGCCGCGCTGCGTCAAGCCCATGGAGGCCCCCTCCGCCCTCGCTGGATTTCGGGTTGCCAAAGCTGCCAAAGCCGGATGTGGATGAGATCGGGCTGGATCTGCTGGCACGGCTACCGCAGGACACGGCGGTGGTGGTTCTGGGTGGGTGGTGAGGGTCACCCGCAACGGTCATGGTCGTTTCAGATGGTTTTATATGGTTTAATAGGGATGGATAATGATATTGATGATTTAGCCGCAGTGTCATGAGCCACGTGGCTTGGAAATTGATGGAAATCCCCAAACGAAATGAAGGTTTTAAGGGGAGAATCATCTATAAAAGGGGACAAACTCCATTGCCACATTTGAAACCGGATGGTATACATTATTGGGGAGTATGAACTAAGCCATAGTTTATATAATGTTTATAGTAAAGCAACTGCTACTGTATGGTGGGATTTGATAGGAGTTGTTCTTTTTGGCTGAGGTCATCCTTGTGACAGTTGATGGCTAAGTTTTGACGGGGATGCCAGCCGCCGCAAATAAATGATTATAGTTCACCATAATTAGACGGGCAACCAAATTACAATTTACCATCATTGACAGGTTTTTGAAACATTTGGTTGATGGGTAATTCCAATTAACCATCACTATATGGGGTGTGCAATTCAGGCACTTGAGCCCTGGTGATAGATCGTTTTTTATTTCTATTTTTTAACACCATCAAGGATCACTTTCACAAAGCTGGGGGATTTAGACCAAACGATGGCTATATATTTACCCAACAAACATCGGAGTATACGAAAGATGATGGTTGATGGGTAGCAGTGTGGTCAGACCCCCTGATCCGGAAGAGATCCAGGAGCAAAAAAAAACCATGATTTTGAGGGGGGTTTGAGTCCCCACATCAAGATAGATCAAACGCACTAGACGCTATTTGGATACAAGAAAAGGGGACTCCATGGTTTTTTTGACCCATACCCATTATGGGAATGGCTTAATCATCATCATTTTCTCTCTAATGACCGTGAATTGTTGGGAGTTCCTTGGAGGATCACCGAAACTTTCTTAGTTTCAAGAGAACTGCAGATCTGGAGGTTTCCAAAGTCATGGGGATACCCCAATAGCTGGATGGTTTATAATTTATCATGGAAAATACGATTAAAATGGATGATTTGGGGTGCCCCCATGACTTAGGAAATCCCCCCATCTTGACATTTCAAAGGGAGCAACTTAAAGTCCTGGCCTTTCCAAACAGGACGCCCCTGAGGGTCATGCAGCGCACCATGCAGTGAACTGGGAAGGGCAACGGCTCAGGGTGCGGTGGCCTAGCGTGATGTCTCTAGAAATAGGGGATTCCCCATTTTTATGGGGGAAATTTGGGGAAATGGTGATTTTCCAGCGGATGGATATAGGGGTACCCTATTATGAGACAAATCCAAATGGTGGGCAAAAGCCACTAAATAAGTCGGCATCTACCCCGTCGAATCGATCTAACCCCCCAAAGAATGGGATGCTGTGGGGATTAAACCAATTTATCTCAAAATTGGTATGTAAGATATATTTAAGCAACAAACATCGGGAATCGGGAAACTAACCGCACTTCATAGGGATATAATGGGATACCAGGGACCTACTGTTGGTAACTAGCATCAAAACTCCACCCACTCATGGCCTACAGCCACCGGTAGATATCCGCCAGTTGGGGAGGGCTCAAACCGAACAACTGACCCAGACTCATTGTGACTCCATGTTTGGGCCACGCCCATCTGGGGTTCGTCCAAACTCTATTGGTTTGTCATGATAATCATCCTTTGGCCCGTATTTGCCACCATTATATATATATATATATCATATATCTATCATATATATATATATTGTGTAGGGCCGCAGCAAACTTGCTACTTTGTGCCTAGAGGAAAAAAAAAAAAAATATATTTCTAGACATTTCTACTTGTCCTTTTTGGGATCTCCATTTTGAGACTGGCATCACGCGGCATCATGTTTCTGGTCTCATATGTTGTTCTTTGCCGAAGCCAATGGTTGGGGATACCACGGAGACCAGGGTGGGGTAGTTCCAGTGACCTCAGTGGACATAGCTCATCCCAACTTGTAGGAGTTCAAATCCCATGGTTATCCCCATAAAAAGCAACCCAACAATGGTTAACTTCCATTATCATTCCATTAAAATCCTATTGAATCACGATTTTTGACGGTAAACTCCCAATTCCGCACCCCGCCAAGTAGGCCCCCAAGCAGAAAACCGCAACATGCGCTGAGGCCTTTTTCTACTTCAACGGCACTCGCTTTGATGTCCCGAAATCTCGTTCAAATCTGAGACAAAGAACCCCACCATGTCTATCCATGTTTGGTAGGAGAGAACAACACACATTGCTTGTCTGGAATTCCACGGCTGGCTGGTGGTTTTAAATGTATGTATATGTGAGTTTAAGTTTTCACCATGTACACACACACACACATATTTACATATATATATATTTACATATATATATATATATATCTATATATAAAAATATATATATGATTTTACATATACACATGCATGCATGCAGACAGACAGACAGGCAGGCAGGCAGGCGGACATACAGACACACAGACACAGACAGACAGACAGACAGCCAGGCAGGCAGACAGACAGACAGACAGCCAGGCAGGCAGACAGACAGACAGACAGACCGAAATACAGACATACAGACATACAGAGATACAGACACACAGACACACACACACCCCCATTAATATATATATATATATATATGTATATGTATATGTATATGTATATGTATATCTGTTTATCATGTCTATACATGCTCACCACATGGCTGTACACTTTAGAAACAGATCGCTTCAACTGAGGTGCTCGATCCCAAAGCAGCGCCATGATAATCGGCCGCGCCTGCTATGTGAAGCTGCTGAGTGGCTGGAGTATCGACCAGGACTGGGGGGGATCCGCGGGGGCCATAGGGTGCTGGGGATAGAAGCGATGGGAAATGCTACATACCCTATGGATCCCTATGTATAGCCATGGAAAAGCCCCTATAAATGGAGGTTTTAATGGGAAAATCATCCAAACATAGCAATTTTCCATGGCTATGTTAAATAACCAGAGGGTAATTAGTAGAGGATAGATATGTCCATGATTGTTTATGCGTTTGGTTCTGTTTTGCACTGAAGCTATGTGCAACATATGAACTTTGAAAACTGGGGTGAAAAATGATGATGATGATGATGATGATGATGATGATGATGATGATGATGATGATGATGATGATGATGATGATGGACTTGTCCATTTAGAAGAGCGCCGCAGCCTCCGATTCAATGACATTCCCCTTCCAATTATGTTATGACTGTGTAATTTTAAAGCGCAATCAATTGGTAGATATCCACTCATTTCCGAAATAAACCTCCATGAATGACACTCTATTGGTTTGAAGTCCCAGGTGTAATATTGGTAACACAATAATAAACCATCCATATCTTGATGGTTTTTACCACCCATTTATGGTAAATTTGTGGATGGTTTACGATTGCTGCCGTGCTCGCACCGCATCGCACCAGGCCTTGACCTTCCGGGATATGACCTTTCAACAGCATTTCTGCCATGTTTCGGAGGGCAACCCTGCAGCTGATTGAGGATGAATTATGGGGGGCTAATAGTATACCCTATAATTCTTGGGATTCAGCATCATCCAACAGTTGCCTATGAATCAACCAGTAGGAGGGATTTTCCAACAGATCTGAAACATCTGAAACATTGATCACTTTTTTTGTTCAATGGATGTAGAGGTGGCAAGAACGGGACTGCACTTGATTGATTCCTCCAAGCTCCACCTTGGGGTCCCAAATCGGCATCATAGTGGCTGGGGGCATGGGGTACTAACAGAACCATGAAGCGGATTGTCATCCATGAATTTAGATTAATTAGTATAATTTGAAGCATCTAAAATCGCAAATTCTAGGTAGTCTTGAACCATACAAACAGTAAACTGAAACATCACCACCAGTTCTGAGATAAAGGACATCTTGGAACCATTGAAATGATATAGTGAAGATAGCGAAGTGAGGTCTCCACCAGCACTTGGGTGTGGCCAGGATCAGAGAAAATCCTGACGCTGGTGATACCGATGACGAGGAGGTGGGGTCTGAATCTATAGCCTCAGGGGTCATCAGTTCCATGGCTGGAAACTCTCGCAGCTGCCGATGATGGAAACCAGGTAGAAACCTTCATTTCGTTCGGGGATTTCGGCCATGTTTGATTGCCGAAGGGTAGCTAGTACCCAATTTTTTGGCGGATGAACATTCCTTTGCCATCTATTTGCATCATGGTCCATGGTCCACACATGGGCACATACATGACTTTCATCTTCAAAGTTCATTTCCTGATGAATTTCGTGATATTTCGTGTGAACCCAAGTAGGGTTTGTTTCTTCATACCTTCCACTATCAGCTCAGCCTCCCAAGGACTCGATCGAGAGCCCATGAGCCCAGTTGGGAGACAGGAAGAGACAACCAGCAGCCATCGGTCCATCGGTTTCAAACACTTCGATGAGTCAGGTGGTGTGGAACCGCCAAAACGAGAAACACCCTTCAAAAACAATCATTTCCAGGTACGAAGCCTTCATGTCTCGGAGTTTTAAGACCATCAGATCTGGAAATGCAGAACAAACCAATCTAGGCTTGCTCGGAGAAACAACATCTGGAGATCAACAAATCATCAAGGTGTGCATATAGAACATCTAAGAGAAACTTCAATCTTGGCGATACACCCAAATCAAAGCTGGAGATTTAAACAGGAACCACATCTGGCAGGAAGGGCCCCCCCTAGACAGTTAGGTTGGTTATATCTATATAGGCTAACTATCATTTTATAACAATTTGATGGGGTTACAAACCAACTTATAACGGGGGCCCTTCATGGGGCATCAATCCACCCTTTCGGGTTGGCAATTCTGCCATCCGACATCTCTTGGGTCAAATCAGGCGACGAGAAGCCGACCCCCCGACGTCCATCCAAAAAGGCCAAGGGATTCCATGTTTTTTTTCTCAGCTAAAAACCATGGGGAATTTTGAGTGCTGATTCTCCCAAAAGTATTATGGAAACTTGATTCCAGTTCTGGAAATCTGATTTTTAGGGTGATTTAATCTTCTGTTCTTGATGGTCGATCTACTTTTTTTATGATTATCTGGGACCCGATTGTTTGTTCTTCGCTTCGGGATTGGATCACTCTCCGCCGCTCACCGATCCCATGTGCCAATACTGGTGCAGAACTGGGGTGACTCTTATGGCACGGTATAATCATGGGATTTCACCCCTGCTGAAAATGATTTACCGCTACCCGGGGATGGATGCCCCAATTCAAGGGGAAACGCATCTCTAAGATTCTATAAATGAATACACATGGGGGATCTTCCATTTTCCGGAAGTTTGATTGGCAGAGGGTAAATCCCGATTTTGTTGGTTTGAACTCCATCTTTGCTGGTAAAAACTGTTTTTTAAACCAGTTGACCCACCGTTTTTGCCTGTGAAATCTCCATTTTTGTCGGTAACATCCACATTTTTGTCGGTCGACTCCAAGAAATTGTCTCTATAGAATCCCAGTTTTTTGTAGAATGCCCACTTTTTGCCGTTAACTCCACGTTTTCCTTGGTTGAATCATGCTAAATCCATCTGAATCCACCTTTCTCTTGGTAAACCTCCAGCATTTCGGGGCACTCTTGGCCTGGGACGCAGGCCCGGCTGGCTTCCAGCAACAGCGCCTGTGCAAAACGTGGGGCGGGATGGGCGGATTGTTGGGATGACTATGATCATTGGGAATATGATTCTCAAATGGGGGATCAACCACCTCTAGTTCATACACATATATAATATTATATAAATAAAGTATTATAGAATGTGTATATATAAGATATAGATACTATATTACATATTTTGATATGTATAATTATAATGGTTGGAAACCATCAAATTTCGCCAAGGTTGATGTAAGTGAAGCAAGCGAATCAGACAAATTATGCGGACAAGGTGTTGACACGCAGACTTACTTCACCCACAACGAGCCTGTAAAGAATGGAGATTTGATGTGGACATTAGTTAGCCAACAAAGCATGGGAAGTTGAGCATCAAAAAATGGAACTTAGTGGGATTTAACAATCTAAACTGGAGATATATTGGGAAGATACTTGGCATATGGCTTGTACTGTATGTCGATATGGTACTTGAAGGTATAACATGGCAATATCACGTGCATACAATTGGGGGGTACGACCATCCAAATGGGGGAATAGCTGGATATAATGGAGATGTAAGTTGTGATGATATTTATCAACTGGTGCTTGGCGAAACCGATGACAGCAATGGAGGAATTACCAATCAACTATTGGGATGTAAGTTGGGATATACTCAGCAACAAGATTGGAATGTAACCATCAACAAAAATGCGGATGTAATCAACAAAACCATCAATGGAATTGATATGGGGTCAACACACATTGGTGAGTAGCTGGATATAATGGGGATATAGTAGGGATATGGGGTACAGTATTAGGCAAGAACCGGGGGAAACTATCAAATTTATAGTGAAAACATAGGGATTTCCATGAACTGGTGATTGGTGATTCTTGATCAAACTGCCACACGTTTATGCAGAAAGTGGTGACAATTTACTGGACATTTAGGGTACCCCATTTTCAGATAAACGCATGTGGCAGTCAGGGTTGAAATTTCTGAGCACCAAATCTGGGTTTAGATACTCTTTCAAGATGTTCATCAGGACTATTTTTGCTCTTACGCGGATTTCTCAGCTAGGCATCTTTGATTTCCAAAGGGTAAATCCATTAGTATCCTATTATTATCGCATGATTATCCCCATAAAACCACACAAGCCCACATCTATTTCGCATCCTATCATGCAAAAAAATGTGGCACTCCTCCAGCCGTATCGAGGTAGTCTGTCCAGCAGCAGCGATACGGATGAGGAATCCTCCCGTGAGGTGAGATTTGATGGAGGGAAGTAGCAAACATGGCTTATGGCAATTTTCGAGAATCGTATGGATGATGTTTCCCCCATATTTTCTAGGTGTCCTTTTTTTTGGGAGATAGTCGCAACTAACTCTCCTATCTTTTGGAAGAGCTCAGTACTTGTCCTTTCTTGGGGGCTTTGGCGTGGTGCCTGGCTGTCTTTGATACCAGAATGAAACTCACAAATACTGTACTATACCAATATAGCAACTATACCCGATGAAAGTGGAGGATATTCCATCAACAAGGATAAGTTCATTGATTCCCTCCGTTCTGCAAACTTCTGGAACCTGCCTCCCTATGGATGAGCTCCGCCAGGCCTCTAAGGCTGCCCCAAAGGCGGAGGTTGCAGGCGCACTGGCGGGTTCTTGTGCCTTTTTTTGCAGGAGAAAACGGCAGGAATCTTAGAGAATAGGTGGATTTTTTCATGATGTCACCAACCACAGTGGTGATAGATAGTGTGGGTTTGTCTGAAGGGGGATCGAACCAGCAAAAACGGAGGTATAAAACCAAACATGGTCGGGATATGAGGTTATGGATAGGAAAGGGGGACCGTCCAAAAATTGGTGATTAGTTTTGGAGGGAAACTCCAGGTTGTCTTTTTGGGCACCCTACTTTCAGACACGCCCCACAATGAACAGCCCATTCCACCAGGGGTTCTGGGTGGCTTATCCCGGTTTCGACTGGCCTCCCCATTGCTAACTCCAGGCTGTGTGGGGTTTTTGCAGAAGGGAACTCCTAATCATCGTGTTGGAAGGCAGGGAGTGGGGCCAGATCCAAGAGGGATGGGTTGTTTTTTTGGATTTCACAAGCGAGAACTGGGGTTTTGTGGATTTATTCCGTCCCCAAGATTCCTGGAGATATCACAGTTCCTTGGTGGTTAGAATTCAGCAGAATTAACCATTTCTTGACTTACTAATATGGACACACACCCTTTTTCTAGGTACTGTAAATCATCTACAAAGGGACAATTTTCCATAGCTATGTTAGATTGCCAGAGATTATACATCCATAAACAGAGAATGTAGGGAACAAGGGGGTCAAAACGCAATAGTAAATGACAGCGAAGCAAAAGAGGAAACAAGTGTGGGAAGAAAGTGTCAACACATTAAACATAGAAAACATATGGATAAAAATAGGGAATGCATCGGGAGTACGTGATGCAAGAGATGGATATTGGCCACTTCTCCATTCTTGGTCATATCAGCATTTTTGGTGCTCAACACTTTCTTAAACGAAGATTCAGTCCCTACGCCTGCTTGAGAAAATGAGTGCAACATGTCTCAAACATGGGATCCAGAAATTGTCACTTTGAAGGCTATTCATTTCATTTTCAGTAGCTGACTACCCACAATTTGACAACCAAAGCTAATTATCCCAGAATTGGATGATGGCAGGAAACCCCAGCAAACTTGGGGTAAAAGCCAACCAGTTTACTGTAGATTTTCCTCAAACCAATTCACTGATTATCATATTTGGTGATAAATCCCATTCAACTGAGTGGTTAAATCACCATTAAGTCATCATTAAGTCACAATTCAATCCCCGAAATCTCATTAATTCCTCATACAATACAGAATTTAACCACTGGGTATAATAGACTAAGCCATTCCTCGGATGGTTGAGCCATGCCCCAAAAATCCGAAAAAATCCAACAAGTTTCTTGCAGGGTCAGCGCCAAGATGTCCGTGGGGAGCCTGAAGATCACTGCCAGAGGGGTTGATCTGACATGATTTTACTGCCCCAAAAGGGATGCAAAAAAAAGCCTTGAAGCCGCCTTTAGGAGGTGTGATGTTTTTTTTATCCTTGAGCTAGCATCCGGTACCACCCAAAGGTGGCTGGAGTGTGGCCATGCGACCTAGGCCAGATCGGGATTGCGCTGCTTTCGCTGCTTCCAAGAGCGAAATTCGTGTCGTTGCAAGGATCGCAAAGCCTAGTGCCAAAGAGTGAGTTCTGACAGTCAGTTCTGCGCCCCCCTTGCGACGGTGATGATCCGACTTAGTTTGAAACCACCAACGCAGTTTATGTAGAGTATGACAAGCTTTTACTCATTGTCGCAGTTGGACAAAGGAAGGTGTTTCAAACATGCAAACGTGGAACTGACTGGCCACCCTTCTGCACATGCCAGCCGCAGCGGCAAAGCCAGCTCAGCACTAGAGGGTCGTGCTGTCCTTCCAAATTTGCCCCACCTACTCACTTTGATCCATACCAAGTTGCTTGTGTGAAAATATCGCCAGAAATCTGATTGCTCCACCCCTAACATGTGTAGATCTTGGCTGGTCACAAATTCTGTTGGCAACATCCAGTGTGTGAATTGACTGGGAGCACGGCCGTCATGCGTTGATGTGAAGATTTCAGCCGGTTGAAGAAAATCGCGCTCCGTTGGCTCTTGTTGATAGCTGATGGCTAATGGCTAATGGCTAGGAGTGGAGTTCTCCTCAACCAGTGGATTATCATAGTCAACAACAGGGATATAAATATCAATCAACCAGAATATTAATCAGCCAGGACAATGTTGTCATAGTAAGAATCATAAAATGATAAGAGTACGATTTTAAACATATGTGTATATATATATATATACACATATTCAAAACGTCTTTTCACAAAATATGTCATCATTATAATCATCCGGATTCTTCGATGATGGCTTCACAACTGGATATGCACCTGGTGATGTTGTCGGCGTCCCATGTTCCACAGGAGTTTTACCATTGGAGGATGAAAAAACGCTGCCATCCAGCAGTGATGAGGGATACCCTCTGGTAAACTGTTACATAGCTATGGAAAATCACCATTTTTACTGGGAAAATCCACTATAAATCACCATTTTCAATGGCTATGTTAGTTTACCGGAGGGTAAACTCCAGGTACTCCGAGAAAACAGGGTTGTTCCACTTCATTCGGGGGTAAATTGGCCATTTACCTCTATATTTGTCCAATTTACCCCGCTTGTAGCTGTTTGGAGCAACCCTGTTTAACAGTGCCCCTTTTCTCTACAGTTCCCAGTACATGTCCGCAATTTTTCATCCATTTACAGACAGTGTTTTGTTAGCTCATTTATCACTCAAAAATAATCTTTCCTACCAAATAGACCGCCAAGTACACCACAAGTGATGGTGACTGATGGGCGGGGCCGGGGGTGGAGGCGAACAATCAGAAAGGCTGTGAGACCTGCACATATGGTTCTTGCCATGCGTTCTTCTGAGAATAGAGTACTTTAAAGTGGTGTAGTTTATGATGATTTCCTTGTTCCATGTCCATTTTGTTTGCTTCTATATCCCATCATGTCCCCACCAATTGTTGTAGCTTAAATCATCTTTAAACCATTTCAATCCCAGCTATTGCACCGAAATCGCCTGCATTTTTGTAGCTTCCCCACCAGGACAGGTTTTTCTACAGCCGGACACATTGCCACATATTGGACTTGGCACATCCGTCACAGGGTGGGCATCAGCGGCAGCCCCTTTCAGCTCTTCCATCAGATGAGGTCGGGGCCCGCAGCGAGATCTAATGGCTGGGAAAGGGTTCCCACAAAGCTTACTTCACCTTTGAGAATTGTATACTTGAATTCCTCATGGGTTGTAAACTCCTCCGCAAGGAAGGCTCTCTACTGTTCACTGGCACCTATCATTGGCCACATGGCCATGCCAAGTCAGGGGTTGCGTGAGCTTTAGGGGATTCACGGTTTTGACACGTTCCCAAGTTTCAATGGCAAATTCAGCTACCCGGCAGACCTTCCGTATACATACATATCATACATATGCTATGTACCTCCAATCTGGTACCTACGATTCCGAGACACATATCCAAGACAAGTCCAAGACACAAAAAACCTCCATGAAGAATATCATGTCACTGGATGTTCATTTTCCAGATGATATTCACTCCAAAAATCAGAACTTTTGCAAGGTTGTAGGAAATTGTAGCCACAAGGTGGGAATAAGATACTAACTATACCAACTCACCTAACTGTAGACTAAGTACCCTCTGGTAAACTGTTACATAGCTATGGAAAATCACCATTTTTAATGGGAAAATCCACGACATTTCTATGGCCATTTTCAAGTTCGCAAACTGTTAGTTCACCAGAGGGTATAGTTATAATCACCATCACCCCACATTGAAGCACTATAGATCTACCACAAATCCACCCCCCAGGTCCCTTTCAACGCCACGATCCCTGCGTGTAGGGATCGGCGCGGCGCCTCGGAGCCACCGGCGGCTCCGGCGGCTCCGGCCGTTCCGGCGATGGAGGTGGTGGGGGGACGGGGTATGGAGGTTTCCATAACTGGAGGTGAATGGGAAAATTTACAGGAAACCCATGGGATTTTCCCATCAAATACATGGGTTTCCTGTAAATTTTCCCTTAAACCAATCCAGTGATCCAAATGATTGCTGATTATCCAGATTATCCATAAATCATCCGAAATTGATGATGATGTTAGTAAAGCAATGATGCACCACTGATATGGATTGATGGGTTATACCAGCCGTAAAATTGGTAAACATGTGGGGATGGTGAATCCTATTACTTTACCAACGTCAGTCAAATTTCATGAATTTCCCATGAAATGGGGGGATTATATGGAAAATGATGATGCACCCAGGTGATTTAGCGGTACAGAATTTTTCAGACAACGTTTTCTCTGTTTCAAACGGATAAAAAGCACCTTGGCGGATGGCCATCAATCCATAGGGAGGGAGTTGTTAACTAAGGATTCTCTAATGGCGGGATGACCAGAAGCCACATGTCTTGACCATGGCACATTTGGAGATTGGTAGTTGAAACCTATGGGCCCAATATTTCTGGGGGATGAAGATCCGTTTGCCAGCAATTTTGGGGTGAACTACAGGGGTACCTGGGTTTTTGACCCATAGCCGTCACTAATTGCCACTATACCATTTAATGGCATTTTTATCCATTAAGTTTGTCCATGTGGGTATGAAAATTGATATCCACCAATGGGATAGCGGACACATACCCCACTACACTATGATACACGAAATGGGAGATACCATTAATTAGATAGCATACCACAATGAATGGAAATTATACCATGATATACAGAACAATCGTTTGAATAGTTCCAAAATCATGCGGATAGGAACCTGTTTTGAATATCTTTATCCTCCGGCAATCAAACATCTTTAAATGGAACATCTTCCATTTAAAGATGTTGTTCCCTTTTGCATATTTTTTGGTGGTTCTCTCATTGCCATGTCCGCCACAGGGCACTTCCAGCTCGAGCAAGTTGGGGCCGCCGGGGGTCAGTCGTGGCTGGTGGGTTGACATTTTTCCTGAGTGCTTGGTCCGTATGTTCCCAGCTGATTTTCCCATCAAGACTTCTCCAATGGATTTGAACAGTAATCAGCAATACTAGTCAAACATGGCTGGCTGGAAAATCTACCAGTAACTTCGATGATTTTCCCATTAACACTTTCATTTACCGAGGGTTTCAAAGCTTGCCATGTTTGTTGACCCCGGACAATAAATCAATCAATATCATCATCCAATGATCATCCCTATTAAACCATATATGAAATCATCTGAAACTACGACTATTCTCTGGTAATTTTACATAACTATGAAAAGTTGCCGTTTCTAACAGGTAAATCATCTATGAATGGGCCATATAAAACCATAGTAAACTACCATAAAACCTCCATTTTCCAAGGTTTGGATCAGTTCAGCTTAGCAGTCCCACCTCCGCATGCCTCTACGCCTCAGGTGCCGGAGGAGAGAACCTGTGGGCCTCTACAATTTGGGCAACACGTGACTGAGCCGCAGCTGGAGTCGCTGGAGCCTGGGTGGGTTGAGCTATCCTTCAGCAAAACTAACATAGAGGATTTATCCTACAAAGCATGGTGATTTTCCATAGCTATTTTAGTTTACCAGAGGGTAGCCATCCGCAAATTGTTTCGCTGTATCTGCATCTTGATTTCACCAAATTTTGGTGAAGTTCACGCGGTATCATCATCTCAGGATGGAAACGAACCTGGGGCCGCTGCAATGCCGCCATGGTCTCCCTAAGTTTCCCTATGCAAATGGCCAGGTGTAATACCGGTATACCAAATTTTCAGACACACCTTGTAGCAGGAAGAGGTATTGTACCAAGTAAATCGATCTAGTTGAATCTAGTTGAATCTAGTTGAATCTAGTTGAATCTAGTTGAACCTAGTTGATACTAGTTGTATCTAGTTGTATATATTCATACCAGTTGCAAACATCCAGATCTTTGTGTTTTCTTCATTCTATCTAGTTGTTTCTAGGCGTAGTTCCACCAGTTCCACCTCAGCCCCAGGTGCTTTTTAAACGCGGCCCTGCAGTCGCTGGCGCATGCCCCGTTGCTCTCGGACTTCTTTCTGAAGCGGCCGGGATCCTGGGCCCAGCCGATGTGAACCTGTGAAGCGAAACTGTGAAAACATGGCAAGGTGATGCAAGGTGCGGTAAATGTGGTTCATGTTCCATGGATAAAATATCATAAGATGTTTAGAGAAATGGGAAAATGTGTTAAAACTTAAAACAATTATTTAAAGATAGGAATCCTGGATCGTCTTGGTCCATTTCCAGCTTGCCCGAGGCATTTCCTGAAGGATCTCAACGTGGAAAATCCCTTGGGAACCAAAGGGGTCGGGGGTCCCTGGCGGCCCACGGGGCCCAGCCGGAGCTGGGGCCAAGGTAGCACGAGGCCATGGAAATCAGATGTTTGTTTCCATTGTTAGGTTGGATTCCGGGAAGGGACTTTTTCTATTTTTTTTTTTTGAAACAGAAGGACTGACGTGTTTATTTGGATTTCGGATATGTTAATCCAATAGGAACAGACAGTTTGCAGGCGAACTTCCTGTGCACTGCCACTCAATCTATCACTTGATTATGAGCGAAGTGCTTTCTGTGATGCAAAATAGAACAGATCATGTTTTGGTTTCAAATGCTTTATATTTCGAGGTACAGTAGTATAACATATAATTAACACATATATATATATATACATATTATATTATACATACATACATACATACATACATACATACATACATACATACATACATACATACATACATACATACATACATACATACATACATACATA
>BGPT01001666.1:119482-139801 GCA_003297045.1 Symbiodinium sp. clade C Y103 | reverse complement strand
CTCCTATAGGCAAAACTTGTGTTTCGATCCTATAGTCTTAAGCTTCTCTTCTTTTGGAAACTTCCGCCACCCGCCTCGTGCGGGTTTTACTTGTAGGTTCCCGAAAAAAATCCCTACAGATCCAACTTGTCCTTCCAGTAGTCCCTTCGAGGTCAAGGAGCCGCCGCCTTGCAAGAGCCCAGGTGGGAGAATCGCAGGGAAACCATGGGGAAAACCATGGGAAAAACATAGGGAAAACCATGGGAAAAACATGAAAATCATAGGGAAAATCCACGGGCGACGCATTTGAGAATGGCTAAGTTGATGGCTTTCACCATTTTTCATGGGAAATTTTGCAGGAAAAAATGATGGGTCAATGGGAGAATAGTTGGATCATTATTGGAAGGTAACTTAGAAATGGGGATATCACATTTATATATATATATATATTATATATTATATGAATATATCATGGGAAAATGTGATGGGATATCATGAAGCAACTTGATGTTATATGTGGGTGTGCCTTTTAAGCTGTTGGTTTTACCTCCAACTTGTGACTATCTTCACGGGGAAGATGATAACAGACCATCATTTTTTCTTGGTACCTTGGTTTAGACGTGATCTGACATGATTTAACCAGCAAAAATTGTAATTCAATCAACAAAGATTATGAGATTACCAACAGTGTGTAACAGCAGATGTGCAGTGGAGTGACTTTACTGGTGGTTGCAAGTGGGTTGTCATTATCATCCAGGAACGAAACCCACTTATGTTTGGAATCACTTGTTGTCCAGTTGGTTCTTCCATTCCCCAACAACTTGAATATGAATCTGCCCGATGTTGGTCACTTTAACAAGCGTGGACTGTTGAAGCACCAAGCATGGCAACAACAAAAACATGATAAAACATGTGGACATGTGACAGCCATACAGCTGGTTTTATCGTGCGGTCGGTGAATGGTTCGTGGCTGGCGCGAAAAAAATCTCTCGCCACCACAACAGATGAAACATGTGCCACCGCTGCCACCACAACAAGTCACAAGCCATTTGCTGCTTCGTCCCGCTGTAGGCGGCTCGGCGCCCTGCGCTGAACATCGTTTAAATTTCAAAAGGGTTTGTTTTCAAAGGTCAAACCCACAGACAGGGCAGGTGCCACCACAACAACTGACACTGCAGCCAAGGGGAAAGGCACCAGTGAAGGCTAAGCCGGCACTTCCAGCTCCATTAAAGAACCTCAGGGCGCCTTTAACCCCTCCAAAGGTGACTCCATCAATTATAGATGGTTAATACATGCACATATTTGCCCCTATTAGTGTATGAGGGTGGTTAATAAGCTCTTAATAAACCATTTGATTTTACTGGAGGAGTGATTGAATCCCCATGAATCTTGGGTGCTATGAATAATCACTCTAGACATTTTGACTGACAAGAAACCGCATCAGCCAAAACTCCAGAGTTTTGCAGGGCCCAGCTAAGAGTAGCCTTTTGAAACCCTGGCGATTGGACACCTGGCATTAAAAGAGTTTTGAACTACACGTTACCACTTCTTGCTTGGTATCCAATTTTACCATGATCCAAAGAGTTTTTTGCAGGTTTTGTAAGGGAACAAAAATATGGGGTTTCTTTAAGGAAACAAACATATTGGAGGCCTTGTTTGCACAAGTAAGACATGACGTTAAACTACTTTTTATCCAATTCTGGGATACCGAATATTTGTTGGTTTGTTATGAGAGATTATAAGATATAGTACACACATTGATGGTTTCGTAAGGCAACGTTATTTTCGCCATCCAACCGTCCCCATGATTTCTTGGTTCAGGTGAAGCAGTTTGTTCAACCTCCGGAAATGGGATGCTGATCCCCACTAGGTTTTCATTCTTTTAAAGGGGGGGGGTGGCCAATCAGCCATCAGTTTTGGCTGGCATCTTCTTAGTTGTCGATATGGCTGGCATCCGTTCAGTTGGTGAACATATTCCAACAAATAAAGTTGGGTGCGAAACAGTAGTTTCTGGGTTGAAACTACCAACATGAAACATGAGTTCATATCACCATTGAATATCTCCATGATATCCCCATGTATCCGCCCCCTGACGTTCCCATACATTTGAGTCATTTATGTCACTGATTGTTCTGGAACCGAACAAGAAATCCATGGAACCGCTGAAGGCTGACAAACGCCAAGTTCACGCGTATTGCCTCTCGGCCTCAGAGATGTGATTATAGACGAGTGTCGTGAGAGAAAACCATGGGATTTCACCATGGGAAAGTCATCTAGAAATGGGAAAATATGATGTTACGTAAGTCACGAATCATCTTTTAGGTTATGTAATTGTTCATGTATTTCACCCAAAACAAAATTAGTTGGGTCGTGAGCATCATTGCAAAATCTGCTGAAATGCATAGTTAGTTTCAATAATTGCTTAGTAAGTGGGTTGCAACTTCAAACCCACATCACACAGGCAGTTCATCAGGGGATCTAACCCAGTTCCAAGTTTCCCAAGGGGCCCCAAGAAACGCCCAGAAGACCAGGAAATTCATTGGTGAACCGCCCTGTTTTCCATGGTTGAATGATAAATGTCCATTTGTTCATGGTTAAACCCTTATCTTTGATGGTTAAGTCCCAACTTTTTGATGATTAAATCAACTTAAAACCCAACTGCTGATGGGTAAGTTCCCATGTTTGTGGGATAAATCACCATGTTTGATGGTCAAATCCATGTTTTTCACGGTGAAGTTCCCATTGTTCATGGTTAACTCCTAATGTTTTAATCGATTAAATGTCTATGAATGGATGGTGAAGTCCCAACTTCTGATTCACTTTTGATGGGTTACATGTCCATTTGGAGGTTTCCTAAAATGGGGGTAGCCTAAAATGGATGGTTTATAATGGAAAACACTCTTAAGATAGATGATTTAGGGGTACCCCCATTTTAGGAAACCCCCATTTGTTGATGGTTAAATCCGTTTCCAAGATGGCAAAAAAACTTTGTTCCGACTCAGCAAGCCCTGGGAGCGAGGTCATGGACGCCGCCTTGGTTGATGAGAAGCTCACGGCAGCGAAGGTGCCCCGAGTTCTGGGGCGGAGCTCGCGGGGAAGTGTACGATGAAAGTTCACCAGACATGGTGATTAAGTAGGGATTCAATGGTGATTTCATGGTTATAGAAGATGGGATTGACTGGGATAATAGGGTTTGGAGAGCTAAGTCTGTTTTTCTGTTGACACCAATGAACTGTTGAGAGATATCGAAATAGTGAATGTGGTATAATGGGGATTGTAAATTAAGAGACGACATAATTGTGGGGCAGTAATTGTTGACTGTTGGGGTTTAGTAATGAAATAACTTTGTTGTTAGGTGGCTGAACATAAACCAACAAACATAGTGTTTCGGGGCACCACCTTGAAAGGCAGGAGTAATTTTAATGTTTCATGTTTTGTCTCATATGTGGATGAAATTAGATGAATAAACCAAGAGTTCATTGGAAAGGCAACGTGGATGGGGATATGGTCCATGGTCCACACACATGATAGACCCGGCAGCAGCAATAGGAATATCACAAACCCTATTTGGATACAACTCGTTTGACATGTGCAAATATACAAGCACACATGTGTACATACACATGATATCATGTAAGATCATGTAAGATCATGTAAGATCATGTAAGATCATGTAAGATGAATATTGAATATTGCATGAGGAAAACGGTAGCTAGCGGAATTGGCTAGCAGTTGATCCTGCGCACAAGAGCATGGGGGAAATCACTTGGAACTTGGAAAATCAGGAATGAAGAAATGATTCTGTTTGATATTTTTCTATGAAAGATCCTGATCCCGTTTTTTTTTTGCACCCATGTTTTGTTTGTTAATTGAATGGCGTGCCCCGTCCAAACACAAGGCAAACAATCCTCCACGTTTCTTAACCTTTCGTCTGTGTGAGGGAAGATAGATGATCCAAAGTATCCCCATGTTTGGACATGTCGTGTTTCGCAACGTTCAATATCCCCGGTGTACCCCTATCGGTTGATGATTTTTGGGGTGTGATACTTTCCAAGATCACCAAAGATTCTGGGGAATCCGATCAACCAACCAACAAAAAAAAACGTCAGCTGGTTTTGGACGCTCTTCAAGTGTCTATATGATGTGTAAGAAATAGTTATTTAAATATACAATACGAATTGTATACATTGGTTATATATATATATATATTGTATATATC
Source organism: Symbiodinium sp. clade C Y103 (assembly GCA_003297045.1). Taxonomy (NCBI): domain Eukaryota; class Dinophyceae; order Suessiales; family Symbiodiniaceae; genus Cladocopium; species Cladocopium sp. clade C. The sequence goes on along the minus strand of BGPT01001666.1, from coordinate 135,603 downwards.
ATGTAATTAGGTATGAATTCCTTTTGATATGTACTAGTACACACATATAACCTCTGTTTCCTGCTCAGCATGCCATGTTTCATGGAGCCCCTCAGCACTCCAGAGGTTGATGTGACGTTCAGCCGGGTACCGCTGGGGCGAGTTTGGACGGTCCAAACACCGGGCATCAGAGGTTTTCCTGGGGTTTAGAGACTTTTGATGATAGATCTACAGTTGGTTTGTGATAGATATATCATGATATATCTATAGCTGATTAACTAGAGTGTATGGCAGATATTTGTATAGCAAGGGTGGGATTTAAATGCGTGCGGGGTCCATTCCTGTACCCTTCAAGTGGCATTTTTCAAAGGGAGCAGCTGGGTGAAGCATTGTGACATCCTCAGTGTTTTTTGGCGAAACCACCCCACCATCAACAGCAACAAGAAAAAGAAATCCGATGATTGATTTTCAATCCCATTGAAATATCATGAAGCATCCGGATTCTCAGTTTTACAGCCATTAATCATTGCATTCATTGGTGTAATGGTTTAAGGGCAGTTAAACCAATCAAACATCAACAACTTGGTGTCACTTGCGAGCCGCGGCACGGCAGGTTTGTGGCAACAGCCCCTACATGACGCTGGCGAACTTCAGGGACGCGGTGCGATCTGGGTGGGTCATATAGGCTACTGGCTTGAAAGTGGCTGGAAGATGAGCAATGTTCATTTCCTTCTCGGCATCCTTGATCATTGCTCTTTTCTATGCTGTGTGCCAGGGTAGTCCAGGTACTACTACTACTGTCATCGTAGTAGAGACAGCAAAGAAGTCAAGCAGTTTTACGACGATATTCGATCCTATGTTTGACCAAGATCGTAAAAGGCTTGAAGAGGCAACGATCAACACATCGGTGCGTTGGACCCGAGCATCACGTGAAATTCTGGCGGTCGGAGGTCTCCCCGAGAAAGTCATTGCGCTAGAAGCGTCTATGATAATCACGCGGGACATGCTCGAGTGGTCAGAGGATTATGAACGGAATTCACGTAGTAAAGCACGTTGGAGTCTTCATGCAGTACACCATAACAGTTTCCGGTTCGGCGATTCTCCGAGTTTTGTCAAATACAAAGGTGAGTTGCTCATGATTATCCTTGTCTGGCAATGGGCGACTGAATCCCTGTTGTTGTTGTTGTTGTTGTTGTTGTTGTTGTTGTTGTTGTTGTTGTTGTTGTTGTTGTTGTTGTTGTTGTTGTTGTTTGTTGTTGTTTGTTGTTGTTNNNNGTTGTTGTTGTTGTTGTTGTTGTTGTTGTTGTTGTTGTTGTTGTTGTTGTTGTTGTTGTTGTTGTTGTTGTTGTTGTTGTTGTTGTTGTTGTATGTTGTTGTTGCTGCCAAATTGATGATCATGATTTTCCCTGGTACAATTGCAACTTTGGGGTACGCACCAAGTTTTGGACAAAACCATAATATGGTTTCTCTTCTCTCCCACTCGGACATCCCGAGAAGCCTGCACATGGTGCCAGTTGTAAACGTAGTCATTAGCCCAGCCCGAACAAGGTTGAATGTGGGCTCAGGATAAAGAATCAACACCGGAAACAAGAATACAAAAATAAAATCGTCGACTCACCCTTGCCCCCATAAACCAAATAAATTCAATCAAATAGCAATAGGTGCCCCTAGTTGTCTATAGTTAACCCAACCAACTGCACTTATTTCACCACAATGAACCTCACAGTTAACCTGCTTGCGGCTCAAAAAATGAGTCAGGTCCGGATCAAAGGTGAAAAGCGATAGGTTTGGATCACCGCGGAAGGATCAATACGGCAGACCCGTTTAGCCAGAGCCATACAAGGTGGGGCCCCCAGTCGATAGCAAAGTCTTTAAGTTGGTGAACAGAACTAAAAGTTCACTACGGTTTATGGTAGTTATAACATGTTATAGCTATATAATAGTTAGATGGGGTTATAAACCAACAAAATCCAACAAAGATAACGTTTGGAGTTTGGGGGCTCCACATTGTATGGGTTTTTCTGAAAATAGGGTACCCCGATTCCTCTGGTGAATCATCATCGTCCCTATGAAACAACAGCCATGAACATCGATTATGTATACGACTTCCCCATTTTCAGACAGACCCATGTTGTTCTAAGTTGGTTTATAACCCCAAGAACTTTCGATTTATATAGATTTATCATTATTTTTATCCACTATAAACGCTAGTCAGCCTATAGATACCTATAGTTAGTTCATTTTGTTCCACCAACAAAAATCGTTTCCGACCTGCTTGGCACCCCGCAGATGGTCCGCTTGGCTGCCATCAAATATCCTCAGCTCGGCAGGACGGAGGTGCGATTTGGGATCCCAGAAAGACCTGGGTCAAGATTGGATTTATTGTACAGGCTGGTGCCCCCCTCCCACCCGTCAAAAGTTGGTTTATAAACCATACCCTCTGGTTATGTCAAAATAGCTATTGAAAATGGTGATTTATAGTTGATTTTCCCATTAAAAATTGTGATTCGCCATAGTTATGTAAACGTTTACCAGAGGGTATAAACCATAGACCAATAGTAACCGTAGTTTTTGTTTCCTAGTTCTAATCTTAAGATCCCAACAGTCGCCGGGTAAGTACCATGGTTCGTGATATACTGTACAAGATAGTGCCCCCCTAGTGATGTAAGTTGGTTGATAAACCATAGAGAACCATAGTAAGTATAGCCAAAGATTTAGATATGTTTCCAGAACCATACATAACCTAGCTATGTTTCCAGAACCATAGATAACCATAGTAAGTATAAGTTCGATATGTCTACTATAAAGCCAAAGGTTATTGGACTTATACCCTCTGGTATATTAACATAGACCCTGAGAATAGCTATTTTAGAGGAAACTAATCTTCCAGTCCCGATCTGCCAGGGTCTGTATTAATTTACCAGAGGGTATATCTTCACCAACTTTGCTAGCGAACTGGGGCAGCATCTTGTAAATATATCATGAATTATCATTATACACATCTATAGTTCACAGGGGTTTTCAACTATGTGTAACTGGGTTCACCATCAACCATCCATAATTTCACCAGAACCATAAATGTGTAGGATGCTGTTTTCAATCGCATTTGGTGGTTTATCACAGTGTGATTACCACATCATGCAGCTGAGCAAACACTGGATTCACAGTATGATATATCAAGATATAGTCAAGTAGTGGCGGTTTAAAAATCAAGTTATAACGCAGGGGGGGGTCGCACCGCCCTTTGATTGGATGCTTGTTTATTCAGAATTCACTACTAGTTAACTATACAAACCTTGGTTGATAGGTTTACCCTCTGGTAATTTAACATAGCTATTGAAAATGGTGATTTCTAGTTGATTTTCCCATTAAAAATGGTGATTCTCCATAGTTATGTTAGTTCACCAGAGGGTAACCTTATTGTTTCCACAAAGGTACGCATCCTGGCAGCGCTGAGCTCCGGCATCCAGGAATTCACCCAGGAAACCATTTGGAAAGTTCAGGGAGATCGTCATATTTGGATATATGACTTCATCCTTGATGATGTTCATTTATGTTCCCATATTTTATAGTCCAATCATAATCAATCATATCATCCAATCATGTTGTATCTCTCTATGATGATGTCCCACTACTATTCTTTTTTAAACATACAGTATTGTGTTTTCATGGTGAAGGTGAGCCATGAGTAGGTGGTCTTTCCAAAGTTATGCCATCCGTGACCGATTTTCAACATCGTGAGGCTTGCCCGATTTTTCCACGCTTCTGAGTTGTACCATATGTTGTATCCCCATATTTGGTGTGTACAGGAATTACCCTCTGGTAAACTAACAGTTTGCTATTGAAAATGGCCATAGAAATCGTGGATTTTCCCATCAATAGCATGGTGATTTTCCATAGTTATGTAAACGTTTACCAGAGGGTAACTGTTGGTTAGTCTCCAATATGTCTGGCATTATGATCATAGACTGTGGATGGTTTCAACGCCGCTTCCAACTGTAGATCGATTTGCGCCAACAATCCAGCAACCAGCCAAGTTCTTTGTTTAAAGCACTTAGATAAGTTACCTTTCTAGCCAAATCCCGATGTTTTGCGATTCAACCATTAATTTCAGTTCGTTAGATCCCTTATGTCATCTTATTTCTATATCCTTTCATAACCCCTTTTTTGTGTTGATGATGGCAATTCATGATGACCTGAATTTGATATGGAAAACCACAGTTAGGCCATTAAAATCACCAACCGTTTCTTACTGAACAAAAACACCAGAAATCTGGTGATCAAACGCTCACTCTTTTTCCGTAGCTTGGATTTGCTGAAGATATTTGATGCTTTCCCAATGGGAAATCCACTACTTTGGGAATCAATCAAGGGAATATGCCATGAAAATCCCATTAAAACCCCATTAAAAGTTGCCTCCCAAGTGTTTCATCATGAAAATTCCAGCGCAAAATCCAAGATGATCCAACAGGCCCTTGGTTTCATCATCAGGCTGTCCTGGAAGTCTTCAAGAACTTGGCCACTTTTCAGGGGCAAACCAAAGGCCACGCATTTTCATGGCGGATTTCACGATGAAAAAATAGGTTTGACGTACCACAATGTGTTAAGAAGGAGTGATAAATATGGGGATGCAACCAGCTTGGGATTCAGCAAACAACCATAAACAAACATAAACGGAACAAACATAGGAGGGAGTGGCAACATCATTATTCATTGCTTCAAAGTTATTGTAATCCGAATAGGGGAATCAAATCGGGGTTTTGACGTGTGACCATTTCTTGGGAATAGATATGGAGATATCCAAACAAGAATCACCTGTGAAGTCATCAGTTGCGAAATATTTTGCATGGACATGCGCAATTATTGCACTTACATTTTTTTTTACAAGCCAACAAAGGATGTCAACAAGTCCAGAGAGAGAGAGAGAGTATTTGCGGGGAATATTGGTAGTGGCTCGTGTAGGTGAGAGTTGACAAGAAGAGAACGTACATTGTGTTTGAATTGGAATCCAGTTGCTTGTGGCAAAGAAATGGTACACAAATCATGACTGATCCATATTTTCTGTATGCGAAAACCCCTTCCGTACGCAGAACACTATCAGTACGGCAGGTTTAATGATATACCGGTAACTTGTTTGGTGAATCCGTTCGAAAAGTCTTGTCTTAGTCGTTCAACTGGTCTGCCCTGGGCTCAGATGTTTTCTCCGAACTGGATGACGCTGTGCTCAATCTCTTGGAAATCGCAAGGTGCAGCCAGCGGGGCGCACGTGTTGCGGCACCATGATGATCATGAGGGCGACTGGCCTAAAGTGGGGGTACTTCAAAAATTAATTTCAGGATAGGCTAAAGTATACTCAAATTTGGTTTTGATATATTATACAAAATACATGTGTATGTATATATACAATTATATACATTATATGTGGAGATGTGTATATATAGATACATATGATATGTATGTGTTGATAAATATAAGTGGCATTTTGTCATAGTTGTTTGACACCAGTTGCAGCTCCAACAAAAACACTCGGGCCAATTCTGCCTGTGTGCATTTGTCAAGAAAAAAACATATTCAACATAACCATGCAGCTTATTGTGTTCGTATATACACATGATATCAGGATATACCCATTTATTTAGGTTGTATCCCCATATCCCATTATATGATCTGGAATGAATATTTAACATGTTGACACCTATCTCCACAACACCCCACCCCTGGTTCCGCCGCAATCCGGGCTCCAAGCGGGAATTGCAACGCCACGCCCCGACGAATGGCGGAGCTGAAGTTCGGAGAGCCCGAGTCCTATGCCGAACAGGATCCCTCTCGACCTCATGTTTTGATTGAGTGATGGATGTCTAGCCAACAAACATGGGATTTACCGTTTGGTAATCAAACGTGGCAATGGATAATCCTCCATAAATGGAGGTTTCTAGCTGGGAAAATCATTTATAGATGGTGGGTTTTCCAGCACACCATGTTTGATGACCGGAAGGTAACCATCCAATATCGGGATATAATTATGGAGGTTTCCTTAAGATATAGGGACATATTTGAGATCAAACAAATTTGGAACATATTTTAGCATGGAACCCCTGGCTTTGGGGCATACCCCATTGTAGGAAACACCCATATAATTGGTATACCAGCATTGATGATTCATAGCTTATTTCCGGGTGAACTCCCCACTTTCAGATGGTTCACTCCACAGTTTTCATGGTTACCCTCTCCGGTGTCTCAACATGGCATGCTGGAAAATCCTCTCTTTATAGATGATTTTCCGGTTGAAACTTCCATTTAGTTCGGGAATTTCATGGAATTTCCCAGCTAGCCAAGTTTGATGACACCGGAAGGTATCTCCCGACGGCTGGTTCCATTCCTTCAAAAGAGACCACCAGCTGCGCGACCTGCGCTCCTCAGCTCAGGAGCTCTGGTGGGACCTGGCTAAGGCCTTCATCGTCCCCGTACCGCTGACGGTTTCCGAGCTGGAACCGCACAAGCAACGCATCTGTGGCCCGGCGGAAGGAGCCGGTTGGGATCATCCCGGAAGTCGAAGTGGTTAAGAACCAATGTGGGTTCCCCAGTCGATAGCTAAGTTGGTGAACATAACTACAAAAAATGAGGTTTATGGATGTTTATGGTAGTTCATGACGAACTAGTTAGATGGGGTGATAAACCAACAAACATAACGTTAGGGGGCCCCACATTGTAGGCTTAATCCGTTTATAGATTGGATAACCCAGGAATCGTGGACTTGCTAACTAGAGTTATGAAAGAGTTATGAAGTGGAATGATCCTCCAAGCAGGGTACTGGAAGGCCAAGTTTGAGTTGGTTTATACACCCTGCATGTTGACTATATGTAGTTTTGACTACCATAATCCCTAGTTTTTGGAGTATCAAATTTAGCTGTCTACTGGGGGCGCCAACTTGTAAGTTGGTTTATAGCACCTAATAACAAGCGATAGGGTGAAACCGGATGTGTATGGTGGATGTATGTATTTAGATGGTTGAAGCTTGACGAACTTATAACTCGGGCCGTCCAAAATGTGGATTTGTAAGAGAAGAACCTGACATTCTTGTCGACTTCTGAAGAGGAAAAGCATTTGATGTGGAGCCGTTGGAGTTGCGATTGGTTGTTGGATATTGTTGTAGTTCCTAAGCTGAAGCATTGTTTGTTGCAAAGAAAACCTGGTTTCCCAAAAGCCTAGAAAGTGGGACCCCTTAGATAGCTAAGTTGGGTTTTAACTCCAATAATTAACTATGGTTGATGCTACTTTATATATATATATATGTATATATATACATTATACACTATAGTATTGATATCTATATTAGATTATTAGTATGGTTGTAACTATATGCTACTTACTATGGTCATAACCCCAGTATTCATGGGGTTTATAAACCAACTTAGCTATCGTTGGCCCCGCATTGGTATGTGACTTGGTGGTGAAAAAACTCCTTCGAGGAGAAGGTTTAAACGGAGACGTCTAGGGAAAATCAATGACCAAATGTATCCAGAGAATGCTAGTTTCAATCATTCAATGTTGAAGAATCTTGGGTTTCTTCGTTCTAATAGGGCTAGAATTCAGAATCTTTACTTAAGTGTCCTATTTCTTGGTTTGAAATTATCAATTTCATTCAATTTCCGCTTGTAGACGGGGTCTTCTAATGGGGAGATTTCTGAGGAATTCGCTTTTGAGGTGAATGGGATCTGGTGTTAAAGGTTTGCTCACGAAGCAAAATTGGTACCCACAAAAGCGACAATGAAAGTTGACCAACAAAAGAAAAAGAAACAATGTGTTTTTAAGGGTGTTTCGTTGAAATGAGATACTTAGGCATGACAATCCACAATGTTTATCAATTATATTGATTCATTTTCGGAGTGGGAAACCCTGTCTCTTGGGACTCGGGAAGAAGTTGTTTCTAACTGCAACTGCCACTGCAAGGACCCCTTGGTTTCACGACCTCAAATCAGGTTTGGTATTTATTTTCATTGATCCAGGTGATTGGTACTATCACCTAATACAACCTATGAACAATTGCTTGGATGCTGCTGAGGTAATGATCAAAGTTTCTTGCTGTCCATCCTAAACGATGCGCAGAAATGCAACCACAGCTGGCAAGTGCTGCAATTCGTCAGTGAGGACTGGCGACGACATCTAAGATTCATGAGCTTCCTGTTGTTGCGGGTGACTTGAATACGTGTGATGTCCCATAGGTAGCTAAGTTGGTTTATAATCAACTAGGCTAAGTAGAATTTATGGTGCTTATACTTTGCCAGACGATAATACAAGACTATATAATACTATATATGTATTGACGCCCACGTGTATAAACACGATAACACTGACCATTCACAATGTAGCTCTGGCTTAAAAAGGTGTTTATGTGGGGGCACGCACCAACGTGTGGCTGTGCCGTCTGTAAGTGCCTCCCCCGTATCTTCAATCTCATCGCTGTTAGGGCCAGCCATACTCAGTTCCTGGTCAGTGCTGCGAGCATCCTTCGACACGCAGAGGCTGAACTAAGGGACGAGGCGACCAGGATTGAACAGCCTGTTGGAGGTGCACCACCACCTCCTCCGGGCCTAGGGGAGGCACCTCCGGCCTCCCAATCCACTGTCCAAGGGGCAGGGGAAGCCACCGCATCTACTTTGAGTTCCAAAGCTCCTCCTCCTGCACCACCTGCTCCTCTTGCCCCTGGACATCCCAAGGAACCCTCTGAGACCGTCAAGAAAGAGCCTTCGGAAAGCAGAGCCAGCAAAGGAGAGGCTGGGCTGAAAGAAGTTGTCAAGTCATCGCCTGAAGAGAGAGCTAGGAGCTCCGGAAGGAGGAGAAGAAGAGACCACAGGGAAGAGCCTACGGGAGAGAGAGAATCTCCCAGAGAGAGAAGAGGATCTAGAAGCCGCCGTAGAGAAAGGGAAAGAGATCGAAAAAGGAGGAAGAGTCCTGAATCTGAAGAGCGCGACCTTGAAGGAGGAAAGGAAAAGAAGAAGAGATTGGAACCGCCACCTGAACCTCGGGATCCGCCCCCAAGGTACCGAGGTCAAGGACACTGGGGACCTCAGGAACCCAGTTACCCTCCTCCAAGGCGTGAGCAAGGACACGGTTGGGAAGGAGATCTACCTCGAACAAGCCACCCCAGGTGGCATCAAAGCCAAAACAAGGGCCAGGTGAAACGCGCCAAGCAAGAGTTGTACAACCAGAGACGCCGGCGATAGAGAGGAGACAATGCCTCCAAAGGTGATGAAAGGATCTATGAAAAGACCTGCTGCAAAGAAAGCCGCCCCGATGAAGCCTGCAAAGAGGAAGAAGAGCGAGGATGAAGGGGAGTTGGAGGACACTCCCAATAAGGTCCAGTTCTTCTCCAAGGTGGACATTAGAAGTTTGACCAAGTGGGGAGCTGTGGTTCTACAAGATGCCACCTACTATGGAAGGACAGCTCCTGTGGCGGGGTTCTTTCAAACCCTTTCAAGTGAAGGGGACAACGTGTTCATCCACATGAAAGTGACAGGGACCAAGCATGAAGAGTTGCTCAGAGTTCTGAGCGGAAGGAGAACCAAAACAGTCCAGATCCATCTTTGCGGAGATGATTGCCAGGGTCAGCTGACTGATGAAGTTCTTCTACATGCCAGAAGCTTCAAGCCGACCGAGCTGAACAAAGTGCCCTGGCTGACTAACCTTCAAACTCAGCAAGAGTTGGAGGGTGAGGTTGACGAGATGGAGGCGCTGCGCCTGGAGCAACAGAAGATGGAAGCTCAGGAGAAGGAAAAGAGGAGAAAGGAAGAGAGGAAAGAGAAGAAGCAGAGGCGAAAGAAGGGCCTGGAAGAGGGGAGAAGATCTAAATCTCCCAAAGAGGACGCAGAGGGATATGAAGTGGGACAGAAGTCCTTAGAGGCCGTTTTCCGGAATACAGGAATGGATCCTGATCCAAGCCGTAGGGCTAAGATCCTGAAGAGAGCCCGCAAACTGGGCAAAAAAGGAAAGAAAAGGAAGAAGAGAAAAGATCAGGATACTTCATCCTCCCGTTCGTCTTCGTCCAGTTCTTCGTCGGGGTCCAGTGAGGCTGACTATGGGGCTGAAGGGCTCTTCGACGATGAAAAACGACTGCGGTCGATATGGAAAAGGTGCCCTGGCGCCCTTGCTGCAAGGTCGATACAGGAGGTCAAAAAGAATTTGGTCACGTCGGCTGGGACAGTATGGGAGGTCAACAAGGCCAGCTTGCCTCCCTTATTCACTCAATATGGGAGGCAAGTTGTAATGCCCCATATGAGTGCGTCTTTGCAGCAAGAAAGCTTGACCGTATGTCAAAGCTTAGACCTCCTAGCACAAGGACACATCGCTGCCTGCATGGACGTGCTGACGCAACGATTGAAATCCTTGGAGGCTTTGGGCCGCGGAGCTCACTGGAGTTTCTGCCGACAACACGAACTGCTCCGAGTCGAAGAAGGTGGTATGGCTGAGGACCAGGAAAAGATTGCGGCAGCAAAGAGGGCTCGTGAAGAGGAGCGGCTGAGGAGCCTTATGACGAGGCCGCAAGGCGCGAAGGGAGGAGAGACCTCCCAAGGCGGGAAGGCTCGAAAAGGAAAGGAAGGTAAAGGTGCTTACAAGGGTCAGTCTGGGGATGGAGGGCGAGGAAAAGGTGGACAAGGAGGGAAAGAAGACAACAAGCCGCCATGGCCGAAGAAAAACGAAAAGTGAGGAGAATTGATGTCCCAGATGACCCAAAGCACCATGCGCCAGATGTCAAAGGATTCAGAGGCAAAGGACCGAAAGATGAGGCGATGATACAAGGTTACATAGAGGATGCAGAGGCTGAGGAGAGTGGAAAAGAGAGGGGATATGAGGAGCTACATGGTTTCACTCCACAAGACGTGGAAGCGCTGATCGACGACGCTCGAGAGGCGGCTTTTGACTTCGAAGGGAGTTCGTCTGGGTGGTGCCGGGCTAACTCCCAGTTTGAAGCAGAATTCGATGCAAAGAAAAAAGAGGGGAGCTATGAAGCTGGCTCCCAAAGAGAGGTAGAATTCGAAGCAAAGCCTGAAGAGGGGAGTAAAGAGGATTGTAAAGTAAACTCCCAAGGGTTTCACTTTGAGCTCCAAAAGTTGCTGAGAGAGCGGTTGGGCAAACTTGGAGCAGGTTTCACCGTTGGGGATCTTGGCGCCTTGGTAACGAATGCCCTTAAAATCCTTGAAGTTTCATCTATCTGCAGACCAGGGTCCACGACTAGGAGATACGAAATATTTCCTCTCCCAGTCAGAGGGCTTCGTAAACCTGGTGCTGATGAGCATCCCTTTGTGGAGGCGCTTGTAAGGTGCCTGAACAGTCTGCATAGCTACGGCGATGCAGAGGTGAGTGAGACCTCCTCACCGGCAGCCTTCGAGGTGTTGAAAAGGTTGGCAAAGGTGGCATCATCATCTCACATCTTGAAGGAAAGACTCCCCGAATTGGACTTTTCAAAATTTTTCAGTACCAAGGGATTGGATTACAGTGGAGATGAAGTTCAACTTGCTCAACCCATCAGTTGGCGTAGTGTAGAGGCTTCCCTCCCACATGAAGCAGCTTCACTAGATATCCGTTCTTTTTGTACTGGGGGAGTTTTGCACTTTGTGGAGAACATTGACCTGACGATCATTCCGGTTGAAGATCAACATCCCATGAAATGTCCTACTGTAATGGTACGTGAAGGAGATTGGGAACCTTTAGCACAAGGACTAGTCAGTAAAGGTCTTTGCAAGGTGGTTAGCCAAGATGAGCTACATCATATCGGTTCTCAACCCCTATTAAACGGTTTATTCTCCGTGGACAAAGGCGAGATGAAGGGTGATGTTCGAGTCAGTAGATTGATTATGAATCTGCGACCATGGAATGACATCAGCCGGAGTTTGACGGGCGAAGTAGGCACCCTTCCCATGATCAACCAAATGGGGGCTATGTACATTCATGACAATGAAGTCCTCCTGACCTCCTCCGAGGATCTGCGGTGCTTCTTTTACTTATTCAAAGTTCCAGAGGCCTGGACAAGATTCATGGGGTTTGGGAGAGAGGTCCCAAGATCTATGGTTCCACTTGGAGGGGAATCCAAAAAATGGTATCTTGCCGCCACCGTCTTGCCCATGGGGTATCTCAACAGTGTTGGAATTGCCCAACACATACATAGGGTGGTGGTGCAGCGCGCTATGGGTTCTTTACATGGGGTGGGACAATCTTTGCAAGAGATCAGAAGGGACAAGGTCTTTAGCTCATGCCCAAACCTCTTCCGAGTGTACCTGGACAACTTTGATCAACTTCAGAAAGTAGATCGCCATACAGCCTCTTTGATTGCGGGTAGTCCCTCCCCATTTGTTGAACAGCTAAGGGAGTATTATGCTCAGTGTTCACTCCCAAGACACCCCAAAAAGTCTGTTGAACAGTGTATCACTGCTGAAGTACAGGGTGCTTGGGTTGATGGGGAAAACGGAACAATTACTGCCAAACCTTCCAAAGTTGCGAAGTACATCAAACTGGCCTTAGAAATCGTGGGTCGTGGTCAAGCTTCTCAACGTGAACTTCAAGTCGTGGGGGGTGGTTTCGTCTACGTAGCGATGTTTAGAAGACCCTTGCTTTCTTCGTTGAACCAGATCTGGAGGAGTATTGTTGAAACCAATTGGAGATCTCCGTACGAGAGGGTTTGGCTTCGTAGGGAAACCTTGGTGGAGTTGGTTCGGTTCATTGGGCTATGTCCTCTAAGTTTCATCAACATTAGAAGCGCCTTTGACGAGATGGTCACGGCCAGTGATGCTTCTATGGGGGGTGGCGGCATCTGCAGGAGTAAGGGGGTCACCCCATATGGACATGCAGCAGGGCTGAGTACGGTCAGGGGTGACATTCCTGATGAAAATGACTTCACTCAACTACTTAGTATTGGCCTTTTTGATGGTATTGGTGCATTAAGAGTGGCCCTCGATGTGCTGAAAGCCCCGGTGGCGGGGCATATCTCCATTGAGAAAAGTGCTGAAGCGAGGAGAGTGATGGAAGCCAATTTCCCAGACAGTGAATGTCTGGAAGATGTGGAAGCTGTGGATGAAGAGGTTGTTCGGGGTTGGGCCCTGAAATATTCAATGGTGGGGGTGGTCTTGTTGGGAGCCGGACCTCCCTGCCAGGGAGTATCAGGTTTGAATTTCGACAGGAAAGGAGCGCTGAAGGACGCCCGGAGCAAGCTCTTCAAGCACGTTCCCCGCATCGAGGCCCTGTGTCGCAAGCACTTTCCATGGGCCCAGGTGCATAGCCTCACCGAGAATGTGGCATCAATGGATGAAAGGGACTGTCAGACAATGAATGCTGAGTTTGACTCCCAGCCCTGGTTCATCGATGCGGCGGGGATTAGTTTAGCACACCGACCTCGACTTTACTGGGTTACTTGGGAGCTTCAGGAAAGTGAAGGAGTTGAAATCTACTATGGGAGCGATGGGAGGCTCCCAGTGTGCGGGGAGGTGAAGCTTCATGCCCTCCTAGACCGCAAGGCCTTCTTGGAGCCAGGTTGGAAGCTGATGGGAGACAAACCTCTCCCAACGTTCACTACATCCAGGCCGAGCCCTGTGCCATTGAAGCGTCCAGCGGGCATCAAAGACTGCAGTGCAGAAGACTTGGAACGGTGGAAGTCACATCTTCATCGAGTGGGACCATTTGGTGGGAAACAACCAAGGGAGTGTGCGAACTCCTAGTACCAAGGAACGGGAGGTCATCCTAGGTTTCCCTCCCAACTACACCCTCCAGTGCATGAAGAAGGCGGAACATGGTTCAACCCATCATGATGACTGCAGGCTGAGCCTGCTCGGCAATAGTTGGTCGGTAGGAGTGGTTGCCTGGCTTATCAGCCAATTACTTTCCCCTCTAGGACTTGCACCCCGACTTTCCGTGCAGAACATCGTGGATTCTATCACCCCCGGTGGAGCCCCTGACCTTCAAAGCCTCCTGCTGCGGCCGCCTCTGACACAAAGTACACAAACCTTTTCTCCCAATTCAAAACTGGTTCAAAAGTTAGCTGGTTTGGTGTCTTTGAAGGGAGAAGATTTACTCCTGCAAGGGTCCTCGGAAGTGCCGGTTAGGTACCATAGGTTGAGGTCAGGGGTCCGTGCAAGGCTTTGGAGGTGGCAAACGGTAGCCGGATGGCAGTGGGGCGGTGACCCAGAACATATAAACGTTCTAGAAGCCCGGGCAGTTCTAACTACGGTCAAATGGAGAGTATGTCAAAAAGCTCAAGTCAACCTTCGTTGTGTTCATCTTCTGGATAGCTTGGTGGTGTTACACGCCCTCACTCGGGGCCGTTCCTCCTCAAGGAAGATGCGCAGAACAATGATGCGGATAAGTGCCTACCTTTTAGCTAGCGGGCTCCAGCCCATTTGGGCCTACGTCGATACCAAAGATAACCCAGCCGACAGGCCGTCGCGCTGGGGAGTCAAAAAAGAAATGGGTAAAAAAGTAGCTCAAAGTTTAGGAGCCAGCAGCAAAGAGGATAGGCAGAAAGTCCGCAAAAAGCTAGGCACCCTCAAAAGTTTGACCGTACAGCCCAAGACCAAAGAACGTTACAAGGCAGGACTCCAAAGTTTCTTCAATTTCCTCAAGCTTGAGAACCTTGTGCTCCCGCAGCGAAAGGATGACATGGACAGTTTGGTGTCAGATTACCTAGAACATCTCTGGGCACAAGGGGAAGGCCGGGCAACAGCTAGCAACTTTCTAGCACCTCTTCAAGACTACATGCCTAAGTTGAAACATCATTTACCAGGATCTTGGCGATTGATGAAAACGTGGGCAAGCCATGAAACCCCCTCCAGAGCTCCTCCCATGACAGAAGCAGTGTTGCAAGCAATGGTAGGATGGGCCATCACACAAGAGCACTACACCTTCGGTCTCAGTCTTTTGGTAGCTTTTTACGGGCTACTCCGAACTGGTGAGCTGTTAGCCTTGCAAGCATGGCAGATTCACATGAATTCCCAGTTTCAACCAGCAGTCATAAACCTTGGCCTTACTAAAAGCGGTAAGAGACAAGGGGCAGCTGAAAGTATCACAATTACTGAAAAACACGTACTTACCGCACTGTGGGCTTGGAAACGCCGTGCCTCTCCACACACGTTTCTAACTTTAAAGCCCCATGCTTGGAGAGCGTTGTTTGCTGATTGTGTTAACAAGTTGAAACTTCATAAGTGGGAATTTAGACCGTACTCCCTCAGAAGAGGGGGAGCTACCCACCTGTTTGTTAAATGTGGGTCGCTTGACAAAGTGTTAGTGACTGGCAGATGGACTGCCCTCAAGACTGCCCGCATTTACCTAAATTCTGGTCTGGTCTTGCAATGCTGTCTGAATTGCAGATTCCCAAACCGCTCATTTCACCTTTTCAAAAAATATTCCATTCCTGGAAAATCACGCCCTCGCTTGAGCCAGCTCTCAAAGAGAGCAGGACAGGGGGACGTGGAAACAAGCGTAAACAACGCAAAAAGAGGGACCGAAGGGAGGGGGGAAGCGCTTCTGATGTTTCTTTTTTTCCGATGTAATGATTGTCTGTGTCTAGAGTCCGTGTTCTCTTGGNAACGCAAAAAGAGGGACCGAAGGGAGGGGGGAAGCGCTTCTGATGTTTCTTTTTTTCCGATGTAATGATTGTCTGTGTCTAGAGTCCGTGTTCTCTTGGTGTGGCAGGAGACTCGGAAGACACTGGGGAGTTTTCCTGTTTCTGGTGTGGCAGAAACTGGTTAACTAGTGCCCCTTTAGAAGGTGGGGGAACCTTCAATCGACAATCATCCCATTTCATTCCAATTTCAATTATTTAATCTGACTAAATTGGTCTGCAGAGCTTGTGAAAAAGAAGTGTTGAGAGTGTTTNCCTTCAATCGACAATCATCCCATTTCATTCCAATTTCAATTATTTAATCTGACTAAATTGGTCTGCAGAGCTTGTGAAAAAGAAGTGTTGAGAGTGTTTGTATTGACGCCCACGTGTATAAACACGATAACACTGACCATTCACAATGTAGCTCTGGCTTAAAAAGGCCACACCCCCCCTCCCAAACGCAAAAAGAGGGACCGAAGGGAGGGGGGAAGCGCTTCTGATGTTTCTTTTTTTCCGATGTAATGATTGTCTGTGTCTAGAGTCCGTGTTCTCTTGG
>BGPT01001666.1:106528-117908 GCA_003297045.1 Symbiodinium sp. clade C Y103 | reverse complement strand
GCACAGCTGTAAGTCTCTTTGAAAAGAACTCAACACTTCCAGTTTTCTTGATAGTTTAGAATCTAAGGAAACAACCAAAACCTTGAGAAAACCAAAAAACCAAAAAAACAAAACTTTTCAGAGAATGTTTGGTCTGAAGCTCATGTTTGTTTTTTTTTGGTTTTACCTCAGTTTTTTTCTTTTTTTTTGGTCTTGACCTCTAAAAACCAAAAAAACTCAAGTTTTTTTTGGTTTTTTGGATGAAATGATGGAATTGAAATGGTGAAAAACCAAACAAACTCAAGGTTTTTTTTTGTTTTTGGATGCTTGTAGCTTTAGTTTCTTCTTGGCTCTGCAATGAAAAACCAAAAAAACCTTGAGTTTTTTTTGTTTTTCACCATTTCAATTCCATCATTTCATCCAAAAAACCAAAAAAACCTTGAGTTTTTTTGTTTTTTTAGAGGTAAGACCAAAAAAAAACAAAAAAAATGAGTTAAAACCAAAAAAAAACAAACATGAGCTTCAGACCAAACATTCTCTGAAAAGTTTTGGTTTTTTGGTTTTTTGGTTTTCTCCAGGTTTTGGTGGTAACGCACATCCACATCCTGTAAGAGTAGCAGCAGTAGGTTCAGCAGGCATTTCATTTATCTGGATTGGACTGGTAAGCAAGACACACACACATATATATATATATATATACACATATAGCACCCCCATGCAATACCATATCAGAAAATTAGCACAAAAAAGGTAGACATTTGGGGGGGGGTACCATATATATACATGCACACCAAGTACACCACCTGTTGCTTCATGTCTTCGAAAGGATGGTCGTTTTGGCCCAATGACTGCTTTGATGACCAAATCACATCACTTTATGATGGGTCAAATCATGTTCGCAGTAAGATTGCTGTTTGTCTGTATACCGGTATGCACCATGTTCAGTCAAACCCCAGCAAAACAAATATTTGCGAGTTATAACCTGTTTCAAACCATAAACCAGATAGTAGACCATACACCATTTCCATGGTCGACAAACTATACCATTCGTTATTCCTAGGCCATAAACCATAAACTATTGTATCCTATTGTAGGGGTTCCCGTTTTTCCATGGATGACCATAGCATTTCTGACCCATGAAACGTTGACCAATGGCAGTTCCCGAACCTGTTCTGCCACTCCGCCAGCCGTGCGCCAGGAGTTGAAAAATGACCGTGGCTCGCCGCAAGTTGGTAACTACTTAGCTCACTGCCCAAACATCGGTTGGTCAACGAATCCTTCATAGGTGGACTTGGGTAAATGAAGGTTAAGCTGTTTTGGGGAAACTACCTAAGATAACTAGGCTTATGGTAGATATAGCGGACTAGTTCATGGGGATTATAAACCAACAAACATAACTGGCGGGCACCACATTGAAGGTAGCCATTTGTTTTTAACCTGTAACACGTGGCGAAATGATTTTGGTCAACCCGGGGGCGCCGACCAACCAGAATTGGCACAGGCTTTGACCGGGATGGTCCAAGAATCATGTTCAAACAGAGCTATAGGGAACTGAACATCTACAGTACCTTCTGGAAGTGGTTTCAAGAAGGTGTTCCGGGAAAGTCCTATGATGTCCTATGTTTACCTATGTTTTCGGTCAGCTAGACTTTTGTTTTTTCTCCCCGGCGAAATTTTCTCCCCATGAGCCAAATGGAAGGAATACCCCAGATCATCCAGTCATTAGACCATGACGATCCGATCCCGATGAACCCATTTTGTGATCCCCCTGTGACTTTCTCAGGCGAAGTCTTTCGTGCAGCCATTTGCTCACAGCCGCAAGGTGCGCGCGATCAAAAGGTGCCGTAATTTGAACCACTGCCGGTTCACATGCTATTGAATGGCATGGAAAACACCGCAAAAGACATTGGCATTTAATGTAATTGGCTATAGTTGGGTCTGGGTCATTTAATGGAATTTTAATTAATTTTAGTTACTTGTGATGATCATACAATACTTAGAATGATAATAATGGGACAAAATGGTATGAACACGGCAGCAATGGGCCATGGGTATGTTATTGGATAAAACTGGCATGTAAGGTTGGTACAGCAAAGCAAGATTGGGGGTTCATCTAGCAACCAAAATTGGGGGGTGCTCTTAGCATTCCAACATGGTTGGTTGAGAAGATCTGTTTAGTGGAGGATCATCTATAAATCAATATATTATATAGATGTTATCCACTCTCAGGTGGGACTATTTGAGGGTAAAGAATGAAGTGATGTTGGACCCTTTTGGAATGATAGTGATGAAGAGGTAAATAATGGTAAATGGGTAGAATGAAGTGAGATAGATAAAAAGGTCCCGCCACTATTCGTTGTGTTTTTATTATTTGGAAAATATAATCCAACATCTATGTCTGTATGTGGTCCAAAATGGCTTTCCACAGGCTTGGCTCTGCTTTCTTCACTATGGTTTTATGTGTGGTCTCATGATTCACCAAACACTTCCGACGCACAGCAATCTTGAAGAAATTGGAGTGGTTCACATGCCACGTCTTCATTCTATTAAGGGGTCTTTTGATTTGGTATTGGACCGACCTCTAGCAGGAGCCCCAACGAAGCAGGACTCGCAAAACTGATTTCAAGATCATCGAGCGCCTGCCAGATACCCTGTAAGGTCAATTTCGATTTACCAGAGAGTCTGGTTTTGTGTATCGTCAGATTTCCCTTTCTGCGGGAAGCGATGCTGCAGGTTAATGGCATTCATGGCACAAAGTTTACATCGCAGAAAGCGTCACGTCAGAGCTGATCGATATTTCGGATTCCGATGACTGAGCGCCGACGAAGTGCTGGGCCCAAAGACGGTGGTGAGAGGCATCCCCCAAAAAAGTTCCAGAAACAAAGTTTACACTTCGAGCCAGTATCCGAAGTTTGTTTTCAAACTGCAACCATCGAGCGAGGACACGTCCGTCACAGAAGAAATCCGGCGTTCAGGGAGGCAGCTGATTTCACGGCGGAGTTCATACAAGAGTTTTCTTGTCTTGTACATCTTGGCACCTCTGACTTGCTCAAGAGCTCGCGGGAACACCGCAAAAACCTCAATTCTCGTAAGGCTAATCAAGGATAAACATCTAATACGTGTTTGTTTGAAAACATGTTTATTCACATTGCCATAATATGCCATAGTTGGGTTGTATACCCATTTTTTAGACACCAAGCAAGGCATTGTTGCTTAGATTCTTCATTGTATATGACTGTATATGATATACACATTGCACACATGTATGTGTGTATATATATATATATTTGTGACATTTTGTCACAACATCTCAGTGTTTTTGGTCGCACCAGGATGGAAGGCGCTGCGCTTCGCATCGTTGCTACTTGGAAGAGATCCTGCCTGGGGGTGTTTGATACTTAGAACGGGAAATCATGGAAAATCATGATAAATCATGTATATGTATAGTGGATTTCATTCATGGCGATATTTCATTGGAACATGACGGGATGCATAATGGTGATAGAACTGGAATATCCAAAAGGGCCAAAGTGCTAATGTCTTTGGTAAAAGAAGTGTGCACGTGGTTGACAAGAAATCGCAGGACAGGGCTGACAGCTGGCAGTTTAAAGCTTGTAACATCAGCATTTACAGCCCAGATGCTCCATGCTGCGGTATATCTACCTGCATTTGGGTGCTTTTTGGGATAAATGGCTATGGCTCAAAATTAGGGTACCAAAAATGGTCATTTTTAATGGTAAATTAACATCAACCAACCAATTATAGGCTTAATAATTTTGAGCCATTGCCAAATGTTGATGAATATTCCATATATTGAGCATAGGGGCAGTAGTGTGTTAGACCACAGGCGCCAAGCGCTGGGATCTCCACATGCTCAAAAGTTGTTCGCACACGAATCGGAGTGAATCCATCGGTGATTACTTGAAGACGATTCATCCAAATGGGGGGTTCCAATGGGGGGATCCCCAAAATGGATGGTTGATTCTATGAAAATCTGATGAACATGGATGATTTAGGTGTACCAAAAATTCCATTTGGAACCTCTCAAGGATCAATTTCCATCATTTCCATAGACCATTGCAGGGATTTATTTACATCTAATTTTCTATCCCCATGTTTGTTTTGTCATGTGGAATTGTCTGGACATAAGGTACCGAAATTGCATGGTTGATCATAATTCTTGCGATTGAACAATCCATTTTGAGGTACAGTATCCCCCGAGTCCAGAGCCAAATAAAGGTATCACCCACTTTAAGACCCAAACAATATGATCATATGATATGTTCCATTTCTATCCCGCGTTGATTCCATTCCATTTTTCTTGGTTCACCCTTTATTTCTGTTTGGTTTGAACACATTGCGATTTTCGTCAAGGGCTCCCCGTGCTTTTTGTCACACCAGGAATGTGCGCAAAGATACAGCACTCTGTCAGGAGGCCTCTGAGAAGGGCGGAGTTGCTTTTTTCTCACTGCAGATTTGGCAGTGCAACTGGAATTCAATGATAGACGGAGTATATTAATTTCATATTAATTCTATAAAATTGGGGACCTAGACCCTCCAAATCGCCTCAAAAAGTTGTCATTTTTTAAGGGTACAAACAGATGGTTTAGGGACATACTTATATATATGAAGAGAAATGATCAAATGAACCATTTATGTTAATGTAGAAGATAGATTGGTGCAATACTATATATGATACAATGGGGATGTAACGGGATATGTAAGCAACAATGTGTTTGTGTTTGTGTGAAAATGGCAGATGGACCGCAAGATACCGATCGATAATCAAACGTGGCAATGGAAAATCCACCATTTACAGATAAATTTCCCATTAAGACCTCCATTTATTATAGCAGATTTTCCATTGCCACGTTTGATTGCCAGAGGGTATGGCTTTTGTAAAGTGGCTGTGTTCCATTTTACAATGGTTTACCTTTGCTCTAATATAGTGTCCGTGGATTCCTTAATTATAGATACATCATGATACATCTACCATAAACTCAAGCTGGAGTTTCAAAACTTAGCAATTCCGACCTGGGACACCACCTTACATATCTTGTTGTTTTTCAATGTTGTTTTTTCCAGGATAACCAATGGGTGTCCATCTCTGACGACTTTGCCCCACAGATCCAGGCAGTGAAGCAAAACGTGGCGGCCATCGAGTACATTCCCCCGGACTTGAGACACAACGGTGACGCGGTGCTTAAAACCCACGGGGGACGGCCAGGGAAATCGCCGGGAATCCTGGGAGCATGGCTTCTTCAATGGGTTTTAAGCATGGAACATGGGATGTCAACCAGGGAAACTGATGGGTTCATGGGATAAGAATGGGACATATTATCTAAGAATGAACATATATTGGGTATATCACGGGGATATAATGGGATATAACTAACTGACAGTGTGTTTTTTGGGGTTGGGTCCCTGAAATTTGAAGAGCCTCAAATTCCCAGTTCTTCTGTGTTAAAATGACCTTTTCGGGGGCCCCATTTCAAGACACACTTGTTGAAGGATGTTGAATGGGTGTTTCGTCAAAGTTTTTGAAGGTTTTGGGCACCCGCCAAACAACAAACATCAGGGAGTTTCAGCATTGAATTTGGTTCAACACCCATTTTGGGGCAAAACAACTTCATATTTGGGGTATCTGCACTGTATGTATAATTACATCATATATCTTACATGTTTTTTTTGTTTTTGTTTCGTAACATTCTTTTGGGATGTGCAAATATATTTACACAGATGCAGTTATCCTGGAGTAGATAGTATATGGACATGTCAAGGCATCATCACTGAAACATCCATATTCTATATTGATGATACTTAAAACTATAGTAATTAGTCACTGGCTTTATAAACCAACAAACATCATTGGGGGCCCACATCGTAACGAATTGCGAGCAGATGTAAACGAATCTCCGGTCATTTTTTGTGTCTCGTTGAGGCACGTTCCTGTCCCTTTACCTCTTCATTGCATTGCAAAAGCTCAATACCAAACCAGCTCCTTGGACCGCATGAAACATCAGCTGGACTTGGAGATGTTCTCAGTTTTGTCCAATTGCAAAACAAAGTGATTGCCCTCTGGTGATTCAACATGTAACTATGGAGAATTTCATATAAATGGTGATTTTATTGAAAAAAATCATCTGTAGATAGGCCATGTTCAATAGCTATGTTAAATAACCAGAGGGTATCTGTTTTTGTTGATGGTCTCCATGGACAAGAGTCAATGGGTTTGGGATGGTTTGGGTTTGTACCTGAAAATTCGTGGAAAGCATTCCATCCACTGATGAATCATCATTTTCTGTTCTCTGGCCAGTCATTTTGGGGCCTACGCCAGGAAAATAGATGACTTTAACGGCCAGATAGACTATTCACACCATTCACAGACCCGAATCATAGGTGATTTTATCGTGAAACTTCCCAAAAGTGCTGGATAAATCCCTGACACTTGCACTATGGGTCTGATTCCTACAAGATGGTGTCCCCAGATCGGAATTGCTAAGTTGGACTCCAATTTCACTATGGTTTATAGTAGATGTATCTATAATTCCTATGGCTATCTATGGTTTATAAACCAACTTCATGGTAGATAAATCGACAGTTACTAAAACCTACAGTTCATGGGGATTTTAAACCAACGTTCCATCACTGGGGGCCCTGAATTCTATCCCTGGACTTCCAAAGGCCTCAGAAATCCAAGGTGATGTGCGTTATCTTGAGGGTTCAACAAGCTTCAAAACGGCTTCCCTGTAGGAAAGACTGGGGTATCTAGAATGTGAGTCCCGAGCAGTTCTGTTTGGTTTATGAAAGCCCCATTGACTAACATTCATTAACATTAACTAGCTATATGTGGGGCCCCCAGTCACGTTATGTTTGTTGGTTAACAAAACCCCATCTAACTAGTTCGTGAAATAACTACGATAAACCTCAATTAGTGAAATTGTAGTGATGTGGCCCCCAAAAACCTTGGAATTCACCAAGGGATCTGTTGTCAACTCAGTCATCGTTAGGGGGAGCGTCACCTTGTATCATTTCATATCCCCATATAGGATTCAGGTCTGGGCGGTACTAACAATTGCGGAATGGCTATTTTTATGAGTCTAACCATGGAAAATGGGTTGTGAAACAGGAAAAATGATTGGTTAATGGGATCATAGAGGGAAAACTCATCTATCAATTCATACGTGGATTTGCTGAAGATGAATTATATATCATATATCCAATATTTTTTCAATAGTAAAGTTTCATTTCCAATAGAATCAGCAAATATTGTGTTCAGTATTAATCCTCTAAAGAGGATTCTATTGAATCATGTACCCAGTAGTTGATCAATTAATCCACCATTTGAGTCTACAGAGAATGTGTCTTTTCCTTTTGGGGAAGGGGGAGCTTAAGCAAATCCAAGAATGGGAACTACAGATTAATGGAGTCAGGTTCCACAAGATAGTGGTTTTTAGTATATTAGTATATGCCCATCTTCGATGGTGATGGGTTATTCTGAATTTCCATAGTCTTCATATTATATCCCATAGAGTCATAGAGTGTCATTTTCATACCCCCATTGCATCACCATCAAATGATTCATGAGGATATATGAATCCATAGATCAGGACTGGGACTCAATCTTACTGAAGACATATACTGGGTCAACCTTGGTTAGATGCTTTAGTCCTTTAATCTTTTTCTATCAATGCTGAAATGTACTACCCAGCTAGAAATAAGTTTTCTTGGTAGGTACCTAAGATTCACCACATATAGGGATATCTAATCATTTACTCACATGTTGTTGAACCGTTTTGACCTCCTACAGAGTATTCAGGAGGCCCATGGGAAGATATTTCAGCATCTCAGCCCACAACTGCGGATTTCACCATTAAAGAGAGGCAGTTTTCACCAACAGAATAGGCTTGAAAATCCAGCATTGAGTTCGGGGATTTTCCCAGCTACCTCCATATAGTTCGGAGAGTTCCAATTTATAGGTGAATAATGATTGACTTTTTGGAGGATCATCCCACTTATAGATGGTGATCCTAAGTGGTTATTTAGTGGTTAATAGGAAGTGGTTAATAGGAAGTGGGATGATCCTTCCTAACCACTTATAGGTGATTTAATCGTAAGTGGTTAATAACCATGGTTAGGAAGTTTCCGATTCGTGGTAAACAAGCACTTACGATCCGTGGGATGATCCTCCAAGTAGCTGCCATCAAACATGACATAGGCGTAAACCAACTGGCAATGGTAATTGCTGTTTATCTTTTTGATGGGGATAGTAACGATAGTAGAAACCTAACCAGTTCAAAACACATAAGTGTTGCAGGAGCCAAGATTGGTAATATTATTCAATCCCGGCCTGATCGCTTTTCTGTAGCAAGGAAAACAAATTTGAGAACGACTTCAACAAAGCCTTGCGCAGTGGCGCGCAGCCAAGAAAAGGTGTTTCTGGGCTGCAGATCTTCTGTAAGTATGATGCACCCTTTGGCATTTATATATAGCTGATTTTCACATCTAAATGCCCATTTGTTCGGGGATTTCCCAGCTAGCCATTTTTGATTTCCGGAGATCTTTGTGAAAGTTCTTTGGGGATAAAGTCAATGTCAACCCCAGATTAATGTCAACCCCAGATTAATAAAGCATAATAAAGCATGGTTTATTCATTATGGGGGTACTCCACCAATAGTCATAATGTGGTACTTAAATGGTACTCCCCCAATTAAACAGCCTAGGGGTTTATTCATCCAGGCTTGCTATTAATGATTTTACGGTAAGTCGAAAGACTTGATTTCCCTCAGAAAAGACTGGAGATACTGGCCCGGCTTCGGGGAATCGATATTGGTCTGGTTGGCTTCTGGGGCAAAGGATTGGTTGATTTCCACTTGACTACACATCCATGTATACAACACATGTACATACAACATCATACAACTGTGGTTTTTTCATATTAACATAACTATGGGAAATCGCCATGTTTAATGGGAAAATCCACGATTTCTATGGCCATTTTCGATAGCAAACCGTTTAACATAACCAGAGGGTACCGACTTAGTAGCTGGGATGCATCCCCAAGTAGGACTTCCAACACCTTCTGATAGGGTTTGTAAAGCCTAGATCCTACCTGAACCACTTCGAACCGGAATCGGACGCCCTTGGATGTCTTGGGACTGATGCTAACTTGCAGGCATCCCGGAAGCTACTGACTGAAAGAAGCTTTAGGTGAACATGGAGGAGAAAAACCAATCATTAGAGGAGGGATTTTCCTTAGATCCTAAATTGGAAGTGCAGGATAGTCATATAGGTGAACATGTTTGATCAGTTCCAGTTTCATTGGATTGGTCTAAGGGAAGAAACTACAGATGCTGCAATGAACCTCAAATTTTGTTCGTTGAACGGACATCTTTTTGCTGTTGGCCAAGTCAGCATCCTTATCAGCAAAACTTGGCTACCTTGTAGGAATCAAACATGACTGGTCGGAAAATCATCAGTTTATTTAGTTCGATGATGTTGCCATTCAAAGACGGGGTATTTCCCAGCTCGCCATGTCTTATTGCTGGTTGGTTACCCTCTGGTGAACTAACATAACTTTGGAAAATCACCATTTCTAATGGGAAAATCCACTATAAATGGCCATTTTCAATAGCTATGTTAGTTCACCAGAGGGTATATCCAATATGATCCCATTTATATCCCCATTTAGTTCGATGATGTTCCTTTATGATTTCCCACTTTTCAATAGCACAACATAGCCCATCAAATTGATTGCAGGAGAGTATATCCATTAGTAGTCCATCAGTATTCCATCATATTTCATCAACATTCCACAAGACAATTCCCATGATATTCTGATATTCCTATAGAATCCCACCATCTTTTTTTGACAGACTGCATCCAAAGGTTGGCATGCAGAATGTCAAGAATGTAAAGACAGAGCGCGTTGTGCCGCTGGCAGCGCTCTGTGTCCAGTGCGGTAGCAGGCGGAGTATCAATACATGGGGAAAGCGTTTGGGATCTGTGTGTATGGCGGTTTCCTGGGGGTACCCATGGGTACCCCTAAATCATCCCTTTTGAGTAGGATTTTCCAATATGAAGCATCCATATTTTTGGGTAGCCCAATTTCACGAAACCCCCATATATATAATAAGAATAGTATATTATAAATATGAGCTTCACCATTCAAAACTAGATCTATAAAATGTTGATATTGGGGTAAAATCAGCCTGATAGGCGTGCGTGGAACCCGACTTCAAGTTCTGAAATCGTGGGGAAATCACTAAATGACACCAAATGATATACCAGTAGTACCGCACAAGGCGGTGGCGGAAGTTTCAGGAATAGCACACTATAGGAGAGGTGAGTTGTTGTGAGTCATGGATGGCAGAGCAGATNAGGTGGTTGGAGCGTCGGCCTATCTATCTGTCTATCTATCTCGCTGCCTAACTAACTGACTAACTGACTAACTGATTGACGGACTGACTAACTAACTAAGAAGCTAACTAACAAACTAACTAACTGACTCACTGACTCACTGACTAACTGACTAACTGACGAACTGACTAACTGACGAACTGACTAACTGACTAACTGACTAAGTAACTAAGTCACTAACTNAACTGACTAACTGACTCACTGACTCACTGACTAACTGACTAACTGACTAACTGACTCACTGACTCACTGACTCACTGACTAACTGACTAACTGACTAACGGACGAACTGACTAACTGACCAACTGACTAAGTAACTAAGTCACTAACTAACTAACGAACTAACGGAAGAACTGACTAACTGAGTAACTGACTAGCTAACTAACTAGCTGACTAACTGACTCACTGACTAACTGACTAACTGACTAACTGACTGACTGACTAACTGACTATCCGACTAACTGACTAAGTGACTANGACTAACTGACTAACAAACTACCTAACTGACTAACTGACTAACTGACTAACTGAGTAACTGACTAACTGACTAACTGAGTAACTGACTAACTGACTGACGAACTGACTGACTCATTGACTAAATAACTGACAAACTAACAAACTAAGTTGTTAAGTTGTTAAGTGGTTAAGTTGTTAAGTTGTTAAGTTGTTCAGTTGTTCAATTGTTAAGTTGTTAACTGACATGTCAAAATGTGCTAAAAACCCTTAGTTTTTGACACTTTTGACTTCCAAATGTGCTTGGCGCCACAACGGCGTGCACTTTTCCGACATCGGATGGCCATCGAATCGTCCAAAAGTGGCCCGAGCATGTGGTATTTTTACACTTTTCACTTCCAAATGTGCTTCGCGCCACAGCGCCGTGCATTTTTTCGACATCTCAACTTCCAAAAGTGCTCCGGTGCTGACAGTTTTTAACACTTTTCACTTCCAAATGTGCTTCGCGCCACAGCGCCGTGCACTT
Source organism: Symbiodinium sp. clade C Y103 (assembly GCA_003297045.1). Classification (NCBI taxonomy): domain Eukaryota; class Dinophyceae; order Suessiales; family Symbiodiniaceae; genus Cladocopium; species Cladocopium sp. clade C. Next base: position 106,531 of record BGPT01001666.1, on the reverse strand, counting down.
TTT
>BGPT01001666.1:83858-106128 GCA_003297045.1 Symbiodinium sp. clade C Y103 | reverse complement strand
TCTTCTCTTCTGACTTTCTTCATCGTCTGACTTTCTTCATGGCTGTGCGTTTCCATCTGTCCATATTGTCGGAAGGTTTAGCTTCTAAACTTCCTTCGACTAAATGATCCCTGTATGATGTAGGAGAAAACCACAGGTTTAGAAACTTCTTGCAGTTTCGTCGAGCTACGCGGCTCAGATCAAGTCGTCCAGCTGGCAAATAAATCCCTTCCTCATCACTTGCCCTGCCAAAAGCCCCAGAAACACCCCCAGAAACCAGGGTGTATTTTTCGAGGGTTACACGTATTTCGGGCCACTTAAAATTAGGTGTTGTCTAATGATGGAAATCCCAAGAAAATGGATGCTTGTTTAGCCCTAAAACCATATTTTGACGATGACTTTGTCCACGTTTTCGATGGTGAGCTCCCCCATTTTCTTCACCTTCACCTGCCATTTCTAAAACACCTCGCGTCACCACGACTTACGGGTCAGACACTTCCCTTCGTCGAGTAGCCAGGTGTGTCCTGGCTTCTGTAGGTTTCTACAATTCCGCACCTTGGCGTTGTGGAAAGCGACTGGGCCAGTCCAACATTTGTTACATGGCTGGCTGTATAAATATGGGATTTCATGATTTTTCCATAGATTGATGGGTGGATTGTTTATGTATTTGTATTGGCCGGAAATGGTAGTTTAAACATGGGCCGCAATGACGGTTTACCTTGAGATGCATCCAACTAGTCAGATGATGTTAGATGGCAATGAAGTAACATACACAAACACATTTCAGAATAAGGTGGGGCACTATTACCCGCTACTTTTCGTAATTTCCTACAGCTATGATTTCTGATACATAGCTGGAGGCTGGAAATTCCGAACTTCTTGAATGGGAAAATATGTTGGAGAACTATCAAACTATAGATGGGTGACATTCTAGCAGGTTAAATGATTGCAATGTGGGGTCCCCCAAGATAAGGTTTATGGTTGAGATATCATGATATATCTACAGTTTGTGATTTGAACATGGGATGATTGCAAGTGCCCCTGTGCTTAAAAGTGGTCAAACGACCTCACGGCTGGGAGATTGAGGGAAGCATCAAAACTGGCCAGCCAAATTTAAGATTTCGTGTACAGTAAACCCAAGTCATAGATGGAACAGTTGGACACCTGGAATTCTGATGTAAATATCTCCTTCATACCATCCTGTCCTGGAAACACGTTTCGATCGTTTCGGAGATTACGATAGAATTGATCTCAATCATCCGCGAAGATTCATGTGAAGGATACTTAAAGTACAGCCCCAAAATTCCACATGGCAAGCCAACAAGGTCACATTCAGCTGGGATCGTCCCACTTGGGATCATCATGAGGATAATTGGGATATCCCATTCATCCTAGTTATCATCATGATCCCATGTGGGTGTATAACTATTAATCATTCTTATTGGGTGAACAAAAAATAACAATAAGATGTTTGGGACCCCGGCAGTTGAAGGTTCCCAGTTTTTCAGCGGTCCGTCACGTCCGTCGCCCGCAGGCAACAAAAAAGGCAACAGGCCGGGCTGTGTTGACCATTGACCTTGCTTCGGTACGTTATGAGGCGGTTCCTGCCAAGTTGGTTAAAAGCCCCATTTAACAAAAGATATATCTACCATAAATGCTAGTTGACCTACTTTGTAAACCAACTTAGCTAACGTTTGGGGCATTTGTCTGGCCATTTTAAGAGAAGCAGGTGACCATAGCACAGCTGGTTTATCCGTGGCTGATTTGGGGTGGTGAACCAACTGATAAGTCGGATTGACTGGGTGAGCACCACGTTGTATCCCCAATGATAATGTGGTGCCCTCTACTCGCTTAAGTCAATCAGAGTTTATGGACGGTGTTTAGAGGGGATATATCTTTGTAGTTTGATGATCACCTTGAGCACATACTCCGCTAGAAACTTCTGGCTTAGTACTGGCCTCAAAAACATGTTTGGAGACCCTTCTGGCGACTATACGTTCATATTTGGCGGGGTGAGATATCTCACCAACTTGCATACATTGGGCACCAAGTTCTTCCACCCAGCCTCTTATCCACATATGTTTGATCCTTATATAAACACCACATGTTCATCCATCGTGCACACAGTTTTCACATACTTTTCCACAGAACTCGGATCACCCTTCGATTATCAAATCCCATGGGTCCCATGAGAATCCGACTCCCCAAAAAAACCACTCAGTCACTGGATTGGTTAATGGGAAAATTTACAGGAAACCTCCATATTTCATCGGAAAATCCATGGTTTCTGGTTAAGATTTTCCCTCCAATCCAATTGCCAATGACAAATCCGATGCCTTTTGTGATTTTCCCATCAAATATAGAGGTTTCCTGTAAATTTTCCCATGATATCCAAATCCGATGGTTTTTGTTGGTGGATTTCCTTCCCTCTTCAAACGCAGCACCTGGGCGCTCCCGTCGCTATAGGCGATCTGCGTTATCCTGGGGTCAAGGTGAAGGCAGGAGAGTCGCCCTACGACGCGGCGGCGCGGCTTTGCAAGACCAGGTGGGGGGGGATGCAGCCGGATTCACCAAGGAAAATGATGGTTTTTCTATAGGGATGTTCATATTTTTCAGAATTTGGATAGGATATGTTGATGGGATTTTCATGGGCATCCGGATTTATCTGGATTTAATGGACTTCATGGAGTTTGTTTAAAGGGATTTTAGAGGACTTCATGTGATTAGTTGGATTTTAATGGGATTTAAACTATCAAAAAAGGGGATCCTGGGATCTTGTGTTTTCCATGAGATGAAACATCCTAAGCTGAAAACAGTCATGAAATGAGGGGAGGGCTCTATTGTCACTGGTAGTGACTGGTACTGTTCCAGAGCATGTTCACGTGTCAATGTCTTTCAGTTTACCCTGACAAGGTAGAAGTGCCAAAAAAAAATGGCATAACCCTCCGGTTTTTATAGTAAACCAGTAAACCTCCATCTAGAGTGGATTTGAAAGAATGCCCATGGGTTGGTCGATGGGAGGTGTAAACTATTGGACACTTTTTTTTGGCATACACAGCGTGATTATAAACACGAACATACAATTGCAAACCTTCAAGAAAGTGAAAGGGTGTATCCAAATGGGTTCACAAAGTAGAGGGCTAACCTGGCACCAACAGTCACAGCAGACATCCCTCATGTCCGATCTACTCCCATACCCTGCTATAAAAATTGTCCATTCCAACTTGGAATGATTATTCAATCTGAAACCTTTTGCTGCCAAAAATGTAACTCTGAACTCTCAGGTAAATACGTTTAACCTATGTTGGCTTGTGGTGAATGCTGGTGATTAGTTACATATGATTGTCTAGATCTGTGTTAATAGAGCATAATATACAAAGAAACAACATGACTAAACAAGGTGATGCCCTCTACTACATTCATGTGGGTTTAGAAAAAAAACCATCTACATATATAATATCAATGAATATCATATGTAATCCCCATAAACCCGAGTGAAACCAGGTAAAAAAAACAAACTTCGCCTAGGGGGCACCACTTTGGTGTGGTCAATTTCCCCATGTTTCCCTCAGGCTGGCACCGTGGGCCGAGTTTGTAGAGGTCGAAACGGCCTCCTTCGACGCAAAGGAGGATGGGGACAGGGCGGTGGTACACGGTGCCCTGGTTGGGTCACCAACAGATGGATTGGGATGGGGATTTCACCAACGAACATGAGGATTTCATGGAGATTTACATGAGAATTAATGGGATTTTATATGATTTTATGGCATTTGATCATCAAATATCATCAAAAAAGGATTAGAAAAAGGATATATGGGGATATAATCTGGTGCATTCGATGGTGTGAATGATCCTATAGACTGAGCAATTCATCAGGAAAAAGCTGGGTAGTGTTGGGTATATAATCAGCAAGAATGTAAAAAACATCTGGGAAAAACAAGCTGGAGTCAACAGAGCTGTAGGCTTTACAGTACATGGGGCGAATCATGTTCCATGACTTGTGTTGCATACCTGGATCTTCAATTAGCACTTTTTTCTGCTCATAGCAGTTTTTGCTTAGATTTACGCTCGTTCTGACTTTTTATGCTCACTTGAACTAGAAAACGCGCATTTGTGTCTTGACGGACGGGTATTTACGCTTTTTTCCCGGGTATTTACGCTTATTTCCCGGGAAAATACGCTCACAATTTTGGCTTCAAAATGCACAAAGTGCAAAAATGCCANGGTATTTACGCTTATTTCCCGGGAAAATACGCTCACAATTTTGGCTTCAAAATGCACAAAGTGCAAAAATGCCAAAAGTGGTGCAATTACGCTCATTTGCAGAAAAACCGCTCAAAAGGCAGAAATCTCTCAAACGAGCATTTATTTGTGCTTTTTCGAGGATGCAGGTATGGGTTTACAACCTGGGGGCTTACATTATGGATTCGTTTAGTTTCGTTTTGAAAATATGTTAGGGTGCATCCCAGTTCACCGTGGTTCTTTCACTGGGATGGCTGCAAAAAAAACAATCGGACCCCCCAAGATGTCATTGGACAATCCATGGTTTCCGGTTAAAAGATTTTCCCTAAAAAACCGATCGGCCATGACAGGAGGAAGACATCTCGCACTCCACGGGTCTTCCCTCGCGCTATTTGCGCACCATCTTCCGCGGGCACATGGAGACCACGGTGAACTGGGCTGAGAAGGTGTCCCTTGGAACGACCACGGTGGGTTCGGTAGGGCCCTTGAAAGGTGGAGGGGGAAGTTCACAGGGTAACCATGGGAAATAGAGGAAATGTGGATTTGAGTATGGGAAATATATGGATTGAAGTTTCCGGAATCATGGATTTAGCCACGAACTTACATGGATTATGGATTTAAGCAGCAATCATCAAGGTCTGAACCAACTCAAAGAAGGGCATTTCACCATCAAAAGCACCAAGAAGGTGCTAGAGTCTCAGCCAACAAGAACACGGGGATCTATACATGAGAGACGGGGGGTTGAGCGAGAAACATGTTTTTTTTTCAAACCTTCATCAACAAATACATACAAATACAAATACGAGAACTCAATAGAACTCGCATGATTAAAAGAAATTGGATGATGAAGTTCCTATTTTCTGCTCCTAAAAGCCTCCTTTTTTTTGTTGACCAAAATCTATTCTTGCTGCTACAAAGTCCCATGTGTTTCTACTCAAACCCCTCATTTCAATGTTGGACCCCAATTTCTGATGGTGATATATCCCAGAATATCCCAGATATCCTAAAAATCATCAAAAAACCACCATGTTTATCCATGTTTGCTGCATTTATCCAAGAAAAACCCATCATTTCTGCCGTTTCAACCGCATCACCCAGCGGTTGAAATCGCCCGGATGCCGCCGTCCCCGAGGAAGTTCGTGCCGTGTCGCCTTCCTGGCGCCACCGGCGCCAAAGTCAGCTCCACGCAGATGTCGCTGGCCACACGGTATCGACGGGCGCAGAGGTTCACGCGCCATGGCGGCGGTTGGGAAAGGGACGATGCGCAGTTGGACAGAAAATCCATGGAAGTTGATGGTTAATGCAAAGTGGGGCCCCCAGTCGATAGCTAAGTTGGTTTACAAAACTACAATTTCACTAAGGTTTATGGTAGTTATAACTATAGTCAGATGGGGTTATAAACCAACTTATAAATCTTATAACTAGGGGGCCCCACATTGTGATGGTTTGGTCCCAGCTATAAACTCTCTTGTGACCCTGACCACTTATCCATGGGGTTATATGATATAACTCTTGTAGCTAAGGTTATATATCACTCAAACAAGGTTATAAGCCAGTTACAAGTGTTAAGGCTAAGGGCTATAATTGTATGAACCGTATAGATGGTGAATATTTTTTTGGAAAGATGAGAAATTGACGGTTGGGACCCTGCTGCTAACCTCAGAATACCCGCTTTAAAGCACTGGAAATGGATGGTTGTAATCATTTTGGTGATTATAACCATGGGCCGCTACTGTAGTTGGGAATTCTGTATGGTAGGTATATTCCGTGTCTCTTAATGTTTTCATTGTTCGATCTAAATATGTTATGTAATATTCATTAGCATCAAATGATTTGCTTTATATCCAATGTGTTCACATTTCTCTGAAACAAATTTGGAAACCACTCAAAGTATGTTTACAGACCTCACTCTCAAGTAAACTAAGATGTCTGTGTAAAATTGCCACGTTTAGTTCGATGATTTACCAATGAAAATTGTGATTTTCCATAGCACACTCCGAAACTATCAGAGGGTAGTAGGAGAGATAGGAAAGTAATAACATCTTTCACACACGATCATTCTCCAGTTGCTAGTTAGATTAGTTGAATATCCTCAGCTAGATTTATGCAATGTGGGCCCCGCCCCAGTTTTGTTTGTCGGTTTATGAACCTCACCAATACTATAATTATATAATATATTATAATTTTATATAAGTATCATAAACCATATAGTTATTGGAGTTATTTGGGCCCCAACTTAGCTATCACAAATCAGCTAAAAATCCAATTTAATCACCATTGCCCCTTAGTGAAGTCACCATGTTTCCTATTGTTTCCTATGAGAGTCCACTGATTAGTAGATATAACCACTTGTTAGTGGCACCCCCAAGTGGGATAGTATGGACCCGCCTCCCAGCGAGGTTGCCACCCTTGCCGCCAGAGATTTTTGCCTTCAAGCAGGAGTTTAGACAGCAAAATTCACGACTTTTTTACTTGGTGGTTCATCCCTTTTAGTGGGTTAACCCTAGTTATCAGTGGGATAAGTAGGTTTAATCGTTTAATCCACTCATACTGTGGGTGGAAGAAATCCTGCACCACCTTAGATGGTTGAACGCCTATAATCAATGGGATAAACCACCTATGAACAGGTGAAGGATTTCCTCCATCCACAGTAGCTGGGGTTATAACCCACTTACTAGTAGTAACTGGGGAGCCACCAAGTAAGTTGTTAATTTCCTTTCCACGAAGTGCCTGGAATAGGCAAAGATATGACGGTGGCACATATGGCGAAAAAGATCAAAACCCTTGGGGTTTCCCCCATACTTCACATGAAAATAGCTGGGACTAGCAGGTATAAATGAGTTTGACCCATCTTTAAGGGAAAGTAGCTGGATGAACATAAATTAACCACCACAAACCAGGAATATCACTATGATAGAACCACTTATTCTGATTTGTTTTGTATACTACTTCACTCCCCAATCTACTTCGGGGGGGTCGTCTCCAACTGCAGTCTTGGTGGGGTCACGAAGGTGAGAAGATTGGCACAACCATATTTGGTGCCCCCAAGTTATGTGGCTTTCACAACGGAAACAATAAATATGATATAATATAAACCCTAGTTATATTATTGGTTATGAACCAATTATTATTTCCTGCAACATACTGGAATTCAATTTTAGTCATGTCGAACGGTGCTTCAACCAACAGCAACAAACCTTTCAACCCCGCGTGCAATCGCCATTTGTATGGTTTTGTTGCAAAACAGCAGTGGGAAAAAAGCACAAACTGTTTTTGGTAAAACTGACTGACGAGGTAAATCCAAAATATACCATCCACAATATCACTTCAACTGGCGGTAAAAGAAGAAACCCAAGTGGTGAGTGTCTTGCCACTGGACCTGTTACCGTATGGATATGGGTCTTCCAATTTGACCCTGATCAGATCACAGCGCCAAAAGAAGATTTTTCATTGGTTGGTTGTGAAAGAAACACATCCAAATGCCCCAAAGGTTGATTTTTGCGGATTTACTCTACCTCTTACTATTTTCTAATTCGAAAAGAACGATTTTTGGAGACATCTACTGGTATTGATCATCCATGTTAAAAGGTACACACTTTTGATCCCTACCCATTTGCTTGTTTTGGTAAACCTCCAAGTGATGGAGACAACGCAACGGGCCGACTCCGCTTTTTCAGCTCCGCGCAGGATCTGAAGAACGAGGAGATCATCCTGTGCCGTGCCGGGAATGTGAAACTCCAAGATGTTCTTCTTGGGGTCCATGGAATGGGGGAATTCATGGGATTTTATGTGATCAATACTGGCAAAATTTTATGTGTTTGGTGGGGTGTTTTTGAGAGACTTCAATGGGATTTTATGTAGCATAATACTCAATCATGGAATGGAGATATGTCATCTGAATCCATGTAACTGGAGCTGTCTAACAATTGTTTTGAGAATGTTTGTCGTAGCAAGTATTTTTGGGCAAAAGTCAAGGCAATGGTGTGCCAAAAATTGGCGATTCAACCCAAAAAATCGAGAAATGATGTGGACTTTGGCAAGCATAGGGGGATTGAGCCAGCACAAGACGCGGGGCGTTGGCAAGAACAATGCAGATTCAGAAAAAAAAACAATGATATTGCATGTTTTCACCAAACAAGAGTGATGATTCAGCCAAAAATGAAGGATTTGCCAACAGCACATGTGGCTTCAACCATGTTCAACCTGTCTAGACGTTTCCCGGAACAACAGCAATGGATAAGTTCATACACAATCAGGAAACAACATGCAAGCGGATCAAACTAGGCAATGTGGAAAAAATGAATATTATGAATTATAATGATGGATTTGAGGAATCAAGAGTCTATTGTCTATGGCCAACATGAAGGGCGGGGACACATTGGGGAGATGATGGTTTGAATGACTTATATCAGCTTGCATAAATAGAGTATAATGAAGTTTAAATAAGTTTAATCATGTATAATGCAGGTACAACCTGGTATACCGGTATGTTTTGGGAGTTTTGATTATTTGTTGATCACCCCCAATTGCGCCGTAGGCATGTTGTTCAACCAATTTGTAAATCTGGGACACACCACATTTGCAACTAACTATCACCTCTTTCACCATCCACTTTTGATTCAGAGCATCACGTCCATGGAGTTGGCGGATTTGTCATTCTGTTTGTGTTCGCTCAGAACCTCACCTCTGGTGAGGTATGCTTGGATGCCAGATTGGGAATATGAGCATTTGCGTATCCCGGCGGAAAGGGTGCAGTAGGGAGGTTCATCGCAGGTGGTTTCTGTAAACTTCCCTTCAAGGTGGTTCCCCACAGGTAGCCAAGTTGGTTTACACTTTTACCCTCTGGTAAACGTTAATATAGCGAACTGGAAAATCACATTTTTTAATGGGAAAATCAACTATAAATGGCCATTTTCAATAGCTATGTTACATTACCAGAGGGTATCTTATACTTAGGTTTATGGTCATTCTTATAACTTATAACTATACAGTTGGATGAGTTTATAGACCAACTAACACAACCTGAGAGCTGAAGCTTTGGACCGGACCTAGCGTTGGCTGCGACTTTGCAAGCAGCTGCAGTGTGTCACGATGGAAATAGGTGTGATTCTGTTGTGAGGTATTTCTGCCATGATGTGTCCTGCTAAGATGATATGGATATGGGTTGAAACTCAACGGCTGAACCATGGGTAAGTCTGGTAAGTGAAATGTTTGATGGCGACGGTATGTCATTCTTTTCGTGAAGAGTCACTGTGGTTTCAAGGTGAAATGAACCTCCTAACATACAAACTCCATAAACCTATATTTGTTTCCTGCTTACAGTCCAAAATAAGACATTTATTGTCGCATATAATCACATACATATATATAAATATATGGATCCCCAGTTCCATTCCGATCATCATGTGCTTCCCCTCACAGGATTCGAAAACAAAAAGAAACATGGTCATGTTTCTTCAGTTCACATAAATGTCCCATCCACCCATCCACCTAATATTGAACACCTGTCAAAAAACATGGTGGATGTAGGGGATGAAATACGATGAAATCACATATTTGGAACCACAGAATGAAGGTGTTTAACATGAACGGGATGGGATTGTTTTTAGATTCACCTGGATGTGGATTTACCATCGTGTTTCCAGTAGATTCCAAATTATACCACCCTACTATCACCACCACATGTACCACATGTTTGGCAATTTGACCCGTCTCTTCGATTTTTACCATTTAGATTCATCCCCATGTTGTTCCCATTTATAGACAATTGTTCCATTGATTGCACTTAAAGTAGCCATATCCAGTGGTTTAAGCCATGATTTGCCTACGATTTTCCCATTTTCCCCATGATTTCCCCCCCCGTTTTTCCCGTTAAAATGGCAATTTTTCCCAGGGAATCCCATAGATTTCCCATGTGAAAACCGGCGCAAAATATGGATGGGCCCAGGCTACACCGCGCAAGGGAAAGCTCTGGTTCGCTTTTGGGTCCAGTCAGGCCGTCGAGTCTGGTGGTCATGGCATGGATCTAAAGGACAGCCAATGGTGGTCGAGGGGATACACACACACACATACCATCATATATTCATATATACACACATTATGTATATGTGTGTATAAATATATATATATATAATATACATACACATGTCATTGTATATATATATACATACACATGATTCTACATGTTATTAAATTTGTGTATGTATCTATATATATATATATATATGCAGCCTATACAGAGTATGTATGCATACTATCAGAGAGAGAGAGAGAGAGATGCACATGTATATACTTAACTGTCCGGTAAGTGGTTCAGCACCCATTCTATACCTATAGTCATAAGGGGATATAATCCACAAAGCGGTTGACTAGCTCAATGACCCATTTAAACTATTATCCTAATTCAATCCCCATTTTGAATTGTAAAGCCGTTGTCGATGGCCGAGTTTCCCTTGTTTTCGCTGCTTAAAAAGCCTGTTGTGTATGGTTAAATCACCATTGTTCCTGGTTAAATCCCAAATTATTGCTGCTGAATTCCTGATTTTCATTGGTGACCTCCAGTTTTGACGCAGTTCTGGTCCTTAACGGTTCCAACTGCTTAGAATGACATAGTGGGTGGAAGAAATCCTGCACCACCTTAGATGGTTGAAACCCTAGAAATATTGGGACAAACCACCTATGAACTGGTGAAGGATTTCCTCCATCCACAGTATGATGATATGTAAGCTGCGCTACAAGAATTTTACTCCCATGACCACTGTTAAGGGCCAGAAACGTGGATGGGTGCCCCTCTGCAACAAAGAAACATGGTACTAAGAGGATCATCCCATTCAGTGAGTGGTTAATCACTGGGGCTACTGTAAAATATTACCCTTTGGTTATTTAACATAGCCATGGAAAATGGCGACTAATGGCGAATTTTGGATGATTTTCCCAGCTAGAACGGGGATTTTCCATGGCTACATTAGTCATAACCAGAGGGTATAAATGCTTGTGAGTCAAAACCTTAGCACCCTAGGTACCCTTAAAATGCTGGTTCATGGATGTTGCTTCCCCCAAATATGGTAACAATAGGTTTGATCCATCCCCAAATGTTGTTGACCTCCACCTTTTGAACTCAATTTTCTGTGGCAGGTGATTACTCGGTGCTCCACCCAGACATGCAGCGCTGCTTCGCTCCGTCCTTGGCGTCCCCAGAACGGCCCTTGCAGTACTCCGCGGCCAAGAGGAGGGGTGCCAGCGGCTGGCAGGTCAACCCTTGTCTAATGGGATTTTAATAAAGATCCGAATAGGGAGAATGGCATTAAATTGGGATTTTACAATAGGGAATTTCATAGGAAAACACAAATTAAGTAGCAATTAAGCATGAAATTTGATGGTGTTGATTAAGTTTATTGGGGGTTTTAGTATCTACGGTTCACAAATAATGGTTGGTTGATGATTATCGTCATTTTAAGCCTGAAAGTGACATGTGGATACAGGATTAGGATGATGTAGGATGATATAAGTGGATATTCTGATAAATGATGGTTGATTATACACACCAAAAAAAAGTGTTTATCACAATCAATCAATTGGAGAATATGATTTGATATGTACTGTACAATGATCAAGTTACATGGTATGATGGTGATTTAATCAAAACGTATGGGATGTATCATGTGTATATGCAATGGGAATATCATTGGATACAATATACTGTCTTGACTATGCTATTCGTTGTGCATTACCCTCTGGTAAACTAACATAACTATGGAAACAGTACCTAATTTTTTTGAGGTAAATCAACCATGTTTATGGCCATTTTCAATAGGTAACTGTTAGTTTGCCAGAGGGTATGACATACCAATTCCAATTACCATTTAGAATCCAATTACCATTACCATATGAATTATACCATTGTCATACCATATGATATACCATGGAATACATATTGCCAGAATTACCAATTACCATATGATATTCCAATTAGAATCCCCATTGCCATTCTGGCAGTAAGAATCCCATCCAAAATCGTCGAGGTGAAATCCATGTCGCTGGTGGAATCCTCCTTAGTGAAATCACAGTCGTTGCTGCTTGGTGCTTCATCCCAGTTTGTAAGTGGGTTATATCCCCCAATAAGTGAACTAACTTTCTAAGTGGGATGAACCAGCAAGTGCTTTGTGTTTTTGTTGATTTGAGCATCTTTGAGGAGAGAATTTAGGATTTCAAACCGATAAAGCTAGTTGTGAACTGCATGTTTCCATATGTTTCCCATTTTTTAGGAGTACTCCAAATCATCAAAGTCATGGATGACCATGAATAAGTCTTGAAACCATTGGTGACTTAGGCAATCAACCCTTGGATTTGGTGATAATTTTCTCCATTTTTTCAGACAAACCCAAATCCTTGTTTAGGGGCCATCCCAGCATTGTGAGCGTTCGCAAAGGAGCGTGCTGTCGCCACAGAAAATGGCGAACATTGCGAAAGCTTTGGCGCAGAAACGGGACTGGGGGCGGGGATTCGTTGAAAGATGTGGCTATTCAAGTCACTTTCGAATGCAACAAGGATGAAAATATGTGTAAAATTGCAAGAAAAAGCCAATATTAGGAGGATGGGAATGGGATTGAATGTATTCTTAAGTACTGTTAGGGCAGATATCCATTGGCCGCCATCAAACATGGTGATTAACTCATCAAACATAGGAATTTCACGTGTATGGTGGGGATATAATGTGTGCGGATATGCGGATATATAGTAGTTTTTCTTGACTCTGGGTCAACATCGGATGGGTATCTCACATTGGCCATGTAAATTGGCGTATTCAATCCATCTACTGTAGCCTCACAGACTCACAGAGATCCACTTTCAATATGAATCTAGTCGATATTTGTATAATTTGTAATGTACTTCAACTCTTGGAATTTTCTGGTTGCCGTTGCCGTTACGTTACCGATTTTCCATCCTTCGTGGCCGCAAAGGGCATCTTGGACACTGCAGGAGATGGCCAATCGGAAGATTGCCCGTGCTGCCATCGTGACCAACGACTTCTAGGTCCCGCGCTGGGCTCTACGGTAAGCAGATGTAAGCAGTGCGTTGTTGAACGAAGTCCTGTTGATTGATAGGGGTTAAAAAAATGCTAAAACATGTTAAAGCCTCCAGTTGAATAGGATTTTCATGGTATTTAACCATTCAACCATCGTATATCGGTTTGTTGATTGATGATTCGTTGGGTATTGTTGCTCTTTATCCTTCATATAGTAACTGCAAAGTTATCACAACCATATGGGGTCAGTGGGGACTCAGAGACTCCGAAAGCTTGTATATAAAAACTATGAAGAGAGAGGAGAGATCTGATTCAACGGCATAATTTTAATGGGACTCAATGGATATCTTCAGTGCTTTTCAGATTGATTTTTATGGTGACTCAAGTCATGTACCATGGGCCAAGGTTTGAACCATCCATGTGGATTCAACTGCCGCACCAACCCTCGAAATCAAGTGATGTTTGTGAGTTTCTTCCTGTCTGTGAACTATAATAATGATACCCCACATATACTCGACCATGGTTTGTTTCAAGTTGATTCTTGATCCCATTGCATCCTGATCTACAGATGATTTCAACCAGGATATCGCTTCGCCACATCGTTCTTGCCGCACGAAACCGCTAGGCTGCCAACGTGGAGTGTAGCTGCTGCGGAATCGAATGGCGATGATGAGAGATGGGTGCTTCAAGGAGAATGCAGCGGAAATATGTGGATCATCCCAAAGGCTGAACCCTCATGGTTATCTCGGCAATTTAGTGATACCCAAAGCATCTTCAATAAACCTTGGGAACCCCAGGAAATCTTCGAACATATTCGAACATACAATATTTGTTTGCGTGTTTTATGATGGTTTTATGTCAGTTGGAATGGTTCGTTTCTCCTGTGTGTAGTTAGTTAGTAGGTCATTTGAAATCATGTGTTTTGTCATAGAGAAAGCATGCGCAAGTCAGCTGGACATTGTAGCAACACACACTAAAACATAGACAAATAATTCACCGGACTAGTTTAGTGAAATCTTATATTGTTTTCTATTTTTAGTGGTTTACTGCAGGGTATCTAGGACTTAAGTCTTAAGTTGAAACATCCATCAGCTTCCATTCCCCTTCCAAGTGTCGCGCGAGCGGCACGGTACGCACGCTGAAAGAGAGCCGACAGACATGCTCTCAGATGGGTTAATGTCTTTGGGGGATCGCTGATGGGATGAACGTGGAACCAATCTGATAAACCGAGATGTCCAACAGAGCCAGTATTGAACCATCAAAAATGGCGGGTTGAATATGACATAGTGATATAGTAGGGATATGAGGGCTGTATAACCAAAGATGATCTGGTTGGTGTTTTCAGACAACCGTCAACATGTTCAGATGGCTTGAAGCCACCAATCACATGTCGTACTATATTTGGAAAAAAGATGAACAAGCAGCGTCTGCCAGGTTGGAAGGCATATTTCAACGTCACAGGTGTCCTTCTGTAATTTCCTGGCATTTTAACGTTTGTTTTGGTGTTTGTGTTTCCCGGTGGTTTACCAGCACTGATCCCTGAGATGAGATCCCCCCTATCAGTGACCAACCTCAGAATGAGGTGTTCGGTTTTCGCGATCAGCAGCCCCTGAAAACGGGGGGGTTCTGCCGTTGGATCTCCGAGAAAAAGTCGCGACTCTACAGTGTGTCGTACCCCCTTCAATGTGCGCATGAGAAAAGCATCTTTGTTGTCCCATGTTGTTTTTCTTCATTTCTGAGTGGTCGTTTTAGATCGTGCATGCTATTGGTTGCAGATTGATAAGCCTATGATATATATATATATATACGTCCTTGTCACAAAGGCATGTAATTAATTGTGATGGATGATGAAGTCTTGATCCAAGCTTTTTTTTTAGATATAAGCGAAACACTCTACCGCAAAATTCAAGTCCACAACCTCAAGTGTTCCGCCATTCTTGATATATTCACCATCCCCGTATCAGATTGCCATCCATATTTCATTATTTGCTCCCATTGTTTCTGATGGTTCACTCCCTATACTGTAGTTGTGCTGATTACATCCCTATTGATGCTGATTACAGTAACTTTGTTTTTGTTTTTGTTTGTTCAATCCTTGTTTTGTAACTCCCTCTTTCTGGCGCTTGAATCCCTCTACTTTTGTTGGCTAAATTCCAAATATTTATGGGGATCAGATTCTCAAATAAAGTCACCATCCAATTTATCGTGTGTCTTATCTGGAACCGGTCTCCCATGACATGCCTTCTAACCCACACTTGCTGATAGTCACCCTGCAGGCCCTCATTGCAGATCCTTTACGAGGCCATCACTGATCCGATGGGGATGGCCAGCACCGTAAACAAATCATTGTTTCATCTAAGAATTATGCTTTAAGCTGATGGTTAGTTAGAGTTGGTTTGCTGTATCCCAACATCACAGTGTTTTAATAAGGGTTGGTAGTACTGTTTGGTAGGGCCGTCAACCCAACCTAAACCTATGTTGTTACTAGTGTTTTAGTATGTTAGCGGTAAAAAAAACATATCTTCATCTAGAGACTATACCATCCATCCTATGAACGTCCCTGCCATGAATTGGGGGGTTTAAAGACAACCGACAGTGTCGCAGCAAGTCAGCAGGAGGGCCGGTAAATCGCCGGGTCTTGGGTGTTAGATGGTAATTCAACCAGATACATGGGCTAGTATCATTGGATTGGTTGAAGGGAATATTTGCAGGAAACCCCTATATTTCATGGGGAAAACCATGGTTTCCTGTAGATTTTCCCTTCAACCAATCCAGTGATAGTAAGCACCCTCAGTTTTGGGAACTTTCAAGATCAGCTGTGGATGATTGATGGAGATGATATCCCCAATGTCTATAGCAGACAAGACAAGTCAAATCCTACTAAACTAATGGTGACTTACTTCAAATTGTTAAATTGTTGCATCTTTCATTTTTGTTCGAACCTTTTTGGGAGTTATACCATCTGGTAATTTCGCATAGCTATGGAAAATCATCATTGTTTCATAGGCAAATCAGCGAACTTAATGGCAATCTATACGACAGCAAGCTATTCAAATGCCGGATGATATACTGTAAGTTGAAATGGGACATTTCAGTACCCCTGTTACCCCCCAGAAAACTATCATAGATTGGAAAACCCACCAGACATGTCGATTTTGAATGGGGAAGCCATGGTTTTCCAATGATTTCCATGGTTTTTTGATGTTTTTTGTATCACTAGAGGGTACCCAGATATCATCATCTGCAGTCCCTGGCAGGGCTATTTCCCCAACTTCCTGGGGTTCTGGCCTAAGCATCATGGGTGGTGCTTGGGCATTTTTGAGCTTGGTACAGATTTTTACCATGGGAGAAAACATGTGGGACTTAACAGACTTAACAACAGGGGACAATGGAGCTACACTCTGGATCCCTATTTGCGGAAATCGTATGTATATTCTAATAATCTTGGGAGATATTGAAAATGAATAGGAAGCAGAAACAAGTCCTAAATTTGGGGTTGAACATGGGTCCAGTTGAGGTTTGCACAAGAAAAACCGTGATTTGTGTTTTTTTCCCAAACGGGAAAAACACATCCATATTGGTTATTCTTAATGGTGCTGCAGTGATGCAGTGATGGAGCGATGATGATTTATACTCTCCTGTAATCAAACATGGCAATTGAAGATTCCCCATTTATGAATATTTTTCCCACTGAAACCTCCATGAATAGGGGATTTCTAGTTTTTCATGTTTGATGAACGGAGGGTATTTTTGGATTTCATGGCACTGCCTTCTTTGCCAATGATCAAATCATTTGTTCTCCACACAATCCAGCTACTTTGATGGGTTCGGATGTGTTTCCACCATTTTTTGGGGGTTTCACTCCCATTTTTTCTTGCATGCTCAAAATGGGACCATGGACCTAAATGAAACGGCATGTCACTATATACCTCAATGATCCTAATTGTTTCACAATTCATCGGTGTTTAAACTATGGTTTCTGTAACGTTCGATCATAGACTGCAATGTTTCAAATGGGTATGGGTCAAAATCGTTGAATCAAACCTCAATGGATGGTTCTAGATCTTCGAAATGACCTTAAAATGGATCAAAATGGTTGGTCCAGAAAGGCCCCCCCCATTGGGTGGAGGTGGTACGTCTCCAGGGGACCATCTGAATTGGGTTGTTCATTGTATGCATTACCAAATGGGGGGTTCCCTAAAATGGGGGATCTTCAAAACCATAGGTTTCAATACTAAAATAGTCTAATAACTTGGATGATTTGGGGGTAGCCCCATTTTAGGAAACCTCCATTTACCTGTTATTTTGATACCTTTGGTATTCCTAAAGTGGAGTTCGCCCAGGAGAAGTCGTGGATCTGGACAAAGGGGGTGGCGTTTTGGTGAGTTTTGGTGAGTTTTAAGCCCAGTCTATTTCTATCATTTATTTCTGTGAGATGAAAATGCTGCTCTGGCTATTCAACAAAGACAATAAATGATTGACGAATATTGGAAGACCATCATACCTATATCAAAACCATATCCCCAAATCAGGTCTGGATATTTTCTGGCTTGTATGCGGACCCCAGTTGCTATGCTATCCAAGATTAGTTGTCGCCGGTGAATGTCCAAAACTTTGTGGTCCCTTCAGCTTCAATGATTCTTGCAGAACTTCAGAAACATGGTCAACATGCCGTTCCAAAATCGGGATGTTGGCGAAGATGATGATTCAAGTTCTGCATTTTCGTGGAGCGTGGGTCAAAATTATCAACCCACAAAAAATGGATACTTCGAGACGCCCTAGATAGGGACTGCGACGAGTCTTGAGATGGGGATGGGTCAGTTCCTTTGGCACTATCTAACTGGAGAGATTGTTCACCATCCCTGATCATCTAGACCAGCTCTAGTTTGCCTGTGGTGTTGTTTGAGGTTTATCTATCTCACTTGTTGGACATACCCAAATCAATCATTTATCCATGATTCCTTGTAGCAACCCAAAAAGTTAGGATCTGGCAAAATCATGCTTCAGTCCGGTCAGAGACCTTGCCAAATTGATGAAAATTCAGCTTTGTTTATTTTTTTGCTTGGGAACTATATGGAGGTTTCCTAAAATGGTGGTACCCCTAAATCATCCATTTCTAGATGGGATTTTCCACTAGAAACCAACTATTCTTGGGATCCCCCATTTATGGACACGTCCATTTAATCATCTCAAATCCCTATGTTTCGATGTTGTTTTTTCAATCCCCCGCAGTCTCCCTGCAGGAGCCAGCCACAGCCGCGTGGCCGACAAAGCAGCGCTGACTCCGATGGTCGCAGAGCGGGAGTCGGCGAAGCGCGCCTCACGAGTTGGTGGAGCCCAGTGTATCCGGAGCCAGGGCGGGAGGATCAAAGGTGGGGCAGCCAGGGATGAACGTTGGTTTATAGCCAATGGTTACATGGTTTATGATACTTATATAAGCCAGTTATAAGTTGGTTGATAGACCCCATTAACTATAGTTGTAAGTATCATAAACCAAAAGTTATTGCAGCTATGTTCGCCAAGTTAGAGATCCAGGGGGGCCCACAGTGTTCCGTCTAAAGCACCCATGGTGAGTAAACCCACCTTTTTTTTCGATGGATTATCCCAATTATGAGGTACAGCTATGGTGATCCTGAGCAGTTGCGATTTTTGTAGGCTGATACGAAATGTTTCTTGCAATCATTGGATTAGTTGAAGGGAAAATCTATATACAGGAAACCATGGTTTTTACCATCAAATATAGAGGTTTCCTGTACAATTTCCCTGAAACCAATCCAATGATGCAAATGGGAGAACGCAAAATCATCCAAAACTCTTGCTCTTTTGGGCAGCAACACCATTGTCTTTGATGATCCCCATATGTCCAGAAACCGAGATCTATGGAGATCTATGGATATCAGCACTTTCTTTGATTGGCCATCTACTTCTCTATCTGGAGATCCTCAAGAAAATCAAATCAAGAGGCAAAAAAAACCATCAAACCATAGATTATAATAGACATACCCTCCGGTGTCATCTAAACGTAGCTTGCTGGCAAATCTTCCAGCTATACTTCGATGATTTTCCCAGCAAACGGGCCTCCAGCCATAGTTCGGAGAATTTCCAGCCAGCCATGTTTGATTACCGGAGGGTATCCACCATAATACCTGTGCATCTTGGGGCTTTCTCATCCATTTTCATATGGACTTCAGGATCACTGGGACCTAAATTTCCATTTGCCACCACCATGCAGTACACACCAGGGGGTGGACAAGGTGAGTCTTTGACTAAGCAGCTGAAAATGCCATAAATTGACCTGCGGTCAGCTGGAATTATGAGGAGATAGCCAAACAAAAAGTGGAGATATCATATGGGACAATTGTTTTTGAGGCCCTCCACCGGCCGATTTTGAGCCATACAACACATGTTGTACTTGTAGGTTTTGGGAGTGTTCATTTCCATGTCCCTTCATCTACTCGTTATTGCCTTCCTCCATTCACCACTCTTTTATCATATTAGTCCTACAGATTGATCACCCTTGATTCCCTTTTGGATTAAGTGCTTTGGTAAGGTTGTGCTTTTATTCCTTGATGGGTAAACACATTCATCTAACTAAGCCGCCCAAACAGATAAAGATTGAGTTGTTTGAGGGATAGCAACGATTCTTTTTTCAGAAGATAAGGCTTGAGGTGGTGTGTCTCCCAATTATAAGTCGGTTTCTAACCACAATTAAGATACATTAAGTGTAGATACATGTGCCATAAACCTAGTTGTCCCCCCAGTAAGAGTAGCTATACCCACGATAAACGCTAGCTAGAAGCAACGTAGCTCACTAAGGGGCATCACCTTGCATGCCTTGTGTCATCAGCGTCACCTATGTCCAGCGCCCCCGCCTTCAAAGCCGCTGTCTGGCTGAGCCAAAGCTAATCAGAAATTGCCTAGCCATAGGCGAAAATAGGCTCGCACATCCAGCTATAAACACAAACTGCACAAGATCCCGGCCTGTGAAATCAATGGATTCGGGAGTTGTGATTCTTCCAAGCATAGCAGATGATGATTTCCACTGACCTCCCATCACCAGGTCATTTATATTCATTGATTGCCCAATGACATCACTTTTGCAGCTTCACGCATCATGGTCTTCTTGGGAAGACCAGCTGTTCCCTTGATGTCATCTTGTCAATAGATCCGAGTCTACGCTCGATATACAGTGCAAAGGGGCATGCCCGGGGATGATCCAGTGGTGCAAACTTTTTTCACGCTTCTGAATAACTGGCTAAAGCCCGTGTTCAGACACACCCAAAAAGTGGATGACTTGGCTAATTCCCCGTTTGTTCATGGCTACTCCCCCCTCATTCGAATGAAGAAACACATCTTGGATGCTTAAATCCCAACCAGCCAAAGCAGCTTTCGATGGTGGCAACGCGTTGCGCCAATGACGCGCTGGGCGCATGTGTTTGCGCCGCCGGTGGGGCTGGCAGTCTCCAGATGGCTGAAGCACAAGGAGGGAGGGGGAGATGATTTGCTGAGTCGGTGATTGTTTCTGTTCCCATCCACTACTTGGGGAATCTACATTCTGTATAGTTTTGTTTTTGGAGGGGTCCTTGTGAACAAATCCAAGAAAACATAGAAAGCAAGTAAAGAACTGAGTGAGACCTTTTGCTGAGCTGTGCAGAAGTCGCAAGAACGGAGACATGGCTTTATCTGATCCACAACAACGGAGGTGGTTGCACCAAAAACTGGTTGGATGATCCAGTCCTACATGACCTGCAAAGTTGCGGGACTTAAACCAAACTTGTTCCAAGCAGGATGCATAGTTGCCATAGCTGGTAGATGAGGCATTGGTACTCGCTACTGAAGATTTTCGAAATGGGTCGCTTCTAGCCACGATACAGATGTAGACTTAGAACATCTTTGAACTGTGATGGGCCATGTGCAAATGATTAGTAACCAACAGATTTGGAGTACAGTATACCCCAGTTGGGTGTCAAATTCGGCTTGTCACAAGAGATTTTCCCTCCAATGAACATATTGCGGATGGAAGAAATCTTGCACCAGTTGCTAAATGGTTTATCCCATTACAGGGTTTCATAGTGACATTTAGCTATAGGCTGGTACAGGATGGCTTGTCTATCCACAGTATGGCTAATTCCTAGACAACCCCCATGGGAGTCACGAGAGTCCTGTTTTATTTTTTTTACTGTCCGTGGTGTTTCAAGTCATCAGGTAGGTTGGTTTAAGTAGGTTTATTATGGTTTATGATGGTTTATGTTATATGCATTCATATCATATATATATATACATATCTACAATGTATATATATATATATAAATATGTAATTGTATATATATATGTGCATGTATTTATATATTTGTATAAATATCTATATAATGATACTGTATGAATTTATAAACCAACTTGCAACCGGGGACCACCGTCTTGTAAATGGTGGCGCCTTGTGCAGACCGCTAGCTGTGATGACGAGACGAGCTGCAGTCCCACGGTGCGCTTTGTGGAAGCCAAGTGCCATGGCGGGTGCCGGCGTTGACCAGAAAAACATCATCAAAATGGGTTGGAAACTGTTGATAGGCAACCTTAGCTATAGTTTTTTTTTGGGATGATGTCCAACTATGGGTTGTTCTACCTGCTGAATTCAACAACAATTTCCGGGAGCTCCTTGGTGGTTGATTCCACATGTCTTATTGTTGTCAAGGAGGTTCTATACTTGCAAGGACCTCTGGTATGGCCACTAGGATCAGTCCGCCGGTTTTTTGTAAGATTGCAACTTACTTCGGAATTGAACCACCAAGGAACCAATTGAGATTGGGATAGAATAAACCTAGGCAGGCAGGCGGGTAGGTAGGTACTTTGAGATGATTACGTATACTTATTCATAACGATGTATATATATAAATATATATATATATATAATTGTATATTATATATACAAGGAGGGGACATGGTGTGGAAGGCTGTTGTGGTACAGTTCCGCGGTCCCATTTCCGGGGCCAGATTCATAGCATAATTGTATGGCGAAGCGCCCCG